>JABASP010001220.1:0-32525 GCA_019776565.1 Sminthurinus signatus | reverse complement strand
TTTAACATGAGCGGACAAATATAATAATATAATTTGGTTTAGAGGAAACATTACACACAATGTACAGTGTAGGCTCATCTTGGATCTTGGCAAAGGCACATGAAGACGTGGATATGGACTCCTCGAATTGAGTATTCCCATAATAATTCTTATTAACGTCATTATTATTACATTAAAAACATGTAAAAATTTAAAGTAAAACGAAACATGAAGAATATCATCCTCAGAATTCAGAGTCGTGATCCTGTGAGGGAATAATAAAGAAAAAGTATAGTAATGACAATAACAGTGATATGCATGTGTTCTTTGTCCCCTGGATCAAGTGTTCAATGACACTGACTCTAGATCTAGACTATAGAAGCTAGACACTACGTATCTAAACAAAAAGACATTTCCAATATTGAAATTTAGTGAATGAATGAACGAAGGAACGAACGACCAAAAGAATGAATGAAAAGCTCCTCGTTTTATTTTTAGATGCTCTGTTTTTTCTCCCTGTACCGCCACGGAATTTTAGATTCCATTTTAGTTTTTAGTACTTGAGCACTTGAGTACCGCGACAGAAAAAAATCCCTATAATACCTTTAGATACTCCCGAAGAGTACCTCAACCTATGTATGCTAATGCTAATGTCTATGTATACTCTAGGGTCTAGGGTCTAGAGTATACATTATACATGTTAGCTGTTAGCCATTCCAATGAATGAATGAATGAATGGATGGAGAACATATGTAGTTGGATGTTGGATCACATCAAAAGGTAGATACGTATAGTACGATAGATATATTTATAGTTTATAATGATCAAGGGACGTGAGCATGAAGCATGGAGGTAGAAAATAGAATAGAATAGAAAGGAGAAAACAATTGGATTGTGAATTGTGTATTGAGAGTTGAGAGGAAGGAGAAGAAGAGACGTGAAACTATGTAGAAATGTAGAAGGAGGTTCTACCTTGGTCTAAAATCAGTGCGGGATCCTGATGCTGATGTTGAAATGGAAGAGGAATAAATAAATAGCACAGTAACGGTAACCGTAAAAGAAAAAAGCTCATGGAAGACAAGACAAGGAGAATACTGTACGAGAGTGTGGACGTGAGAAAACTTGGAAATAGTTCTACAAATAGATAGACGGAAACTTTGGTTTCATTCCAGATCCCAGGTTCCAGGTTCCAAAATTCAGATGAATATAGAACAGTGACTATGATATGATGATGAGTATTGAGTATTGAGCATTGAGTATTGAGTATACATGTACCTATAGATTCCTCTATACTCTTTTCCTACCTGCATATATAATATAGATGCATATCGCAGTGTTCGGTCCTAGTGAACAGAAATAGTCATCGACATGGACATTGTCGTTTTTGTTGTCGCTGTCGTTATCATTATCGTTACTGTTGTCGTAAAACCAGGAAAGTAGTACAAGAAAATATAGAGCTTTCTTTCTTTCTTTCTTCTACTCGCCTTCTCCTAACCGTAGACTCATGGTAGATATGGTGACAATGAGAAAATAGTGAATAGTAAATAGTGAACAAGATTCCACCTTCAGCATTGCTAACACTTTGCACTTTACAGTTTATACTTTACACAGACACTCTTTCTCTCTTTCAGTTAAGTATAAAGTAGTATACATGTATAGTTTGTAGTTTGGGAAAATCATGAAAAATCACCTTGAAATTGGTCTTGTGGGGTTTAAAAGTACGTTGTACGAGTCCAAAATAGATCCCGAGTCTTCTATCTTTCATTCCTCCTTGATATCCCTCTTCTTTTTCCAATGCTCCATGCTCCATGTACCATGTCCATTGTCCATGTTCCTGTTCATGTTCAATGAGTGTCTAAAACAACAAGAATACTCTAGCATCAGCATCATCATCACACTACACTTTCACCAGTATCAGTTATCAGTAGAGCTTACACAATAATGTCCATGTTTGTTTCACTACTTGATCAGTATTCAATCATGATCCCATTTGTCTTTATATATATATTTGTTTTTATTTGTCTATTTTATTTATTATATGCCTATTCATCAAGTAAAATACATACTACTGAAAGGTACTGGTAGATCAACGAAAAACTTGGAGAAAATATCCTATTCCAATACATAATACGTACCCTGTTGCTAGCCAAAATCGAGGATCAAGAAACCAAAACACAATCATTGAAAAATAGATAGCCAATAATCAATACCTACGTGTGAAATATGAAATGTGTATAAAAATTGGAGAAAGCACAAATGATCTATTGTAAATCATATAGCAAATCAACCTGTGAGACTTTTATTGAGGATGACCCCTTTTTTAGTTTTTTTTTTGCATTTTTTTTTTAAAACTTCATCCTCCCCCCTTCACCCGCACTTTGTCGTTTGTCATGTATACGCCCAATAAAAAGTGACAACACAATATTAATAATCCTGTAACAAAATATTCACAAACTAAAAATATCAATCGTCAACGACAAGCAACAACAAATAATTGCTCCTTCACTCCTATAATATTTACATAAATTCAAAAGCTCAAAATAACATGACAACTTTCCGTGTTCAGTGTTCAGTTACAATTTACAATTGGATCCCTTTCAAATTTCAACTTGTGTTTTGTTTCACATATTATTGTACCCAACTTTGAATTTGGTTACATGTTACATCTTAAATGTATAAATGCGTCAGTCAGACTGTTTTTTATTTTTTAAATTGTCAATCAGCAAGATAAAAAATGATAAAAGTATTGTATATACATAATACATATTACTATAATTTCTTATGAAATTTATACATTTCACTGCTTTGAGATATAGAAAAAGTATGAGGAGGAAATTTAATAGCTATTAGTCAGTAATATCTTTTGAATTCTGGATTTTGTAAAATATTGAGTTTGAACATTCAAAAGTGGACCGTCATGTTCCTTTAAAATTTCGAAATAAAGTTCACAGTAGGTGTACATTTGGTACCCTGTACAATGTGCAAGGTATTAGTAAATAAATCTGAGGTAATTTGAATCACTATAGTCGTTGAATCAAAATATGTATGGATTTCAAATTGCAGGACAACACTGAAATAGAACATTTTTACAAGGAAACAAATAAATAAACCACTAAACTAAAATAACAATAATAATAATAATGGACTGAAAATAATATATCGTAGTTGGTTTCTATTACTTATGTGTAACTATTTCGCCCACGACGTCTGTATGTTCTATATTGTCTGTATTCTGTAGAATTTACAAGTATTATGATATAAACAAAGGACTATGAAATAAAATAATAGACCGTATAAAGTATAAATAAATACATGCACAATGCACAGTGTACGTGATAATTTTATATTACACTTCTAGATTCTAGATACGTTCTCTCTCTCTCTCTATTCTTTCCTCTCCACATTCTGCTGACACATCAGAAAAATCAGAAAGGAAGAAAAAATAAAAAGCCAGCTTGATTAAGAAGAAGGAAAGAGAATGAGAGACAGCAACAGAAACCGAGATGATACATCTAATATGATGTTTACGTAATCTTTTGCACTCGCACGTATATCCATCTTCTATCTACACTTTTCAAATCCTTCTCTTAACTTACGTTTGTAAGTAAGGACGCTGTACCAGAAAAAAACAAGTAGACAGCAAAAGTGTGACTCTTTAGAGAGTGAGATTCACAATCCAAAATCCAGAGATAGACTTAGAATCCGAATCAGATTCCAGAGGATTTACACGACATAACATGAGCTTTTCTCTACTCTGTTTCACTTTTTTTCCACGAATGTATCAACATTTTCCCAATCCCTCCGTATTCCGTATTTTTGTATTCTTCATTCAGGCTCACTGTTCACTGTGTGTTGTACGTTGTATCTATGTATATTGAGAATATTCTGGATTCTGGAAAAGAAAAAAAAATAGGACTGTGATTGTGAATTGTGAATGTGGTATCCAAAATCCAAACGTCTTCAAATCTCAGATCTCAGCCTGACTCAGACTTCAAATTCAATCATATTTATTGTCAAAAGCCGCGAGCATTTTCTCTCTCCTTCTCTCTATGTCTTTCTTTTCTTCTTCTTTTCTGATAATAATAATACCTCAGCTTCACTATTCTCATGGACATATGTCATATGTAAAATACAACATCGAAAACACAAAACAGATACAATATACAATAAAATTTATATATATTATATATCTATTCACTCTACTCACAGATTAGTATGCACATAGGAAAGTTCCTTCGCCCACTGTGGTTTAACTTGAATTCATATCATATGAGATATCTACAATCTACAATCTACAGGAAACGAGAGGAAGATGAATAGAAAGGATAAGAGAAAAGAGAAGCCACACAAATCATCTCAAGAGAGAAAAGGAAGAAAAAAAAGCCAAGGATATAAACTCTACAAGTACAATACATAAGATATTAGATATTATATACATCAGACACAGACAGACAGACAGACATATGTACTTGTATGTATGTGTACGTTCATAGATATTTATTTAATGTGTATTTTTTATACTCAAAGAGACAGAAAAAGTCCCAAAACTGCTCTTCCTCCTCCGTCTTATCTCATCCTCCTTGTTTTCATTTCCATTTTCAGCTCAATCTATCCATCTACCTACTTTTCTCTCTACAATACAATACAATACACTACAGACTAAAGACAGAACAGAAAGAACAGTGCAATGGAATATAATACAATATAAAACATAAAATACACATCCTCCTGAGTTTGTTTTATGTAAGACTTGGGATTTAGAACTGAGTACGGAGTACGGAATACAGAATACAGAATAGACCAACCAAAGTGAGAAGAGAAAGTTGAAGAGAAAAAAAACTGTATAAAATTGAGTGGTGAATTTTTACCTGTGGAAATAGAAAACTGTTGCTCGACACTCTAAATTCTTTATTCTATATATAATATTAAATATATAGGTTCTCTCTCGTCTACGTAACAACTTAGTAAGTTGTTTGGAGTGTGTATGTTATATACACAGTGTATAATACACTGTAGTAGTCTCTATATGTATTATCATGTACATGTACAACTTTCACTCTTTTTCACTCTCCACTTGTCTATTTTCCACTTACCATCACACACACATACACAATACACAAACATAAGTAGATGTAGAAATGTGTGCAAAAATAAAAATAAACTAGAACACAAGAGGAAACAAGACATGAGATAGAAAGTGGAAATGGAAAATCGATAGTCATAAAAGTTGAAAAAAAAAATCCATGTACGTAATATAAATACATCTATAAGATAAAAGTGGCTGTATACAATCTACAGGCCACTAAACTATGTAAGACTAGGTAAAAAAAAAAAACTTAAAACTCGACATAATATTATTTGATATTATAGAGCAATAAAAAATAAAAAAAAATAAAAATAAAAGAGAGGAAAAAAAAACACAGCATCAAAAATGAAATAACAAATCCGCTGTTTTTTTCCCATGTACTACATATATAATATATTATAGTCTATAATACATGAACTGTGGATATAGCTGTTATTTTTCTGTTGATACTGTTGTTGTTGTAGTTGTTGATGATGATGATAGTAAATGGTACTATTACCACAAACCATTTACCACACTGTTGAATCCTTACTGAATAAGTAAGAACTTGAGGAAATTGTCAATTTTACACGGAGTGGGAAAGCAGGAAAAACTGTAACAATATTAACATCTCATCTCATCTTTAGATAAAGGAAGAGATTTGTGTTTGTGGATGGAAAATAAACTCTCTCCTTTAGTCTCCTAGTACTGCACGTTGTACATTGTACATGGACTCTAGAATCAGAATCTAAACTTTAGATACAACATACAACCAAGTAGAAAGAAATAAAATAAAATCTAAAAAAATAATAATAATTCAGTATAAATAAGAGGAAAGATTTTTCAACCTTTCCATTTTATTTGTAAACTTTTACCAATGTAATAATTGAAAAGTGAAAAAGTAGTAAATTCAATACAAACTATTTTATTTTACTCTATTTTTACTTGCTACATTTTTCCTATGTATACAAGATATAAGATACTAGATACTAGCTGCAAGCCCGAGACAAGAAATTTTTCTTCTGCAGTTAAATATTCAAACAATTCAAAAATAGTATAGCATACCTAATACCTACCTACCTATTATATTTTATCACTAGCATGACTGTTTCATGGACGGGATGAATTTTTTTATTTAATACACAGTTTTATTTTTATCAATTTTGACATTTCCACAATTTTTGTATTTATAGACATTTAATCTTTAATCTCTATTCAAATGCAAACAACATTGTGTAATGGAGTGTCGATTGTACATTATCAATAGATTGAAAATACAAAAATAAAATATCAAATAGTATTTCATATTTTATAGCATGAAACCGCCCCAGACATACGAATGTATGAACTTTGATTATATATAAAACGATGAAAATTTCGATTGATTTTGCACTCATTTATGTGAAAAAGGAAATAACTACATCTAAAATTCATTCATGCCTTCATTTTTTGCATGTGACTCAGTAGTTGACGTCATCCAGAATCCAGAGTTCAGAGTTCAGAATTTATAATCGATAAAATGGATTATAGAGTTTTACCTTAGCAAAATATTATGAAAAATACCAAATTTACAGAGAAGCCACTGGCAAAAAAAAAGAACTAGGGATAAAATTGGAGACGAATCGATAGAAGATAAATAGGAAAAAGTGTGACATTTACCTTTTGACTTTTGACCCCAGGCCTCAAGACTCAAGAATGAGAAAAAGAAGCAATAACGTTAAAAGCTCATCGCTATAGTTGATATAATATCAATTTTCTACATTTTTTATTCAATTTCCTCCTTCTTTCCAATAATTGTATCCAGTATCTAGAATCTATACTATCTTATACCTATCTACCTATGGTATGAGTAAAAAAGAAAAAGAAGACGGAGAATGTCAAAATTGTAAAAAAGTCATAAGAGGAAATAATATTTTTAAGAACGCACATCTTCAAAAAGTCAAAGTTTAACTGCATTGTCCTTATTATAACTACCTACAGTAATAAGGCACTCTTCTTGAATCTTATTTCAAAATGTCATTTTACTACTAGCATATTTATGCATATCTTTGAAATGGCACCATGTTCAGTAAAAATGCATACAAGAATTGAGAATGCAGAATGTATGAGCTGATGAGGAAAAAATGTTGATATTTGATACTGATTTATAGCTTTAAAATGGGAGTAAAAAGTTTAATATACTAAATAATATTGTGAATCATTTCAGATTGCCCAACTGCTGATGATGGGATGGAAAGATTTGCATGTCCAAGTCCTGATAGACAAGGTCGCTACAGATGTATAGACGATCATGTACTATGTAAGTAAAATCTTTTAATTCTTTACGAATCAATTAAAATTCAAAATTCAATTTTCAACATAATATGAATTACAAAAAATATTTCTAATGAAAAACTGTTTAAATTTAGGTGACGGTTTCGTAGATTGTCCGAAAGAAGAAGATGAGGATCGACATGCATGCATGTTCTACAAGACGGTAAACATTTTTTAAACATTTTTAAATATTCCCAATAATTCTAATTCAAATAATCAGTATGAGACTACTTTTTTTAGGATTTCTCATTAATCATTGTCATTTTTCAAGTTTGATAAACGTGCGAAAAGCAATAATTATAGTCGTTAAAAATACTTTTATAACGAACAGCTATATATTCAAAAAAAAACAACAACAACAGGTGGAGACGAAGTTTCATTGTAGTTTATATATATATTAGACTGTCCCATGTGAGCCCAAACGTAAAAATCCCAACTTTTGATGATTTGAACATGTAAAGCACAGTAAAATAACATTTTACGTAAATTTTCAAGTCGATCCGACTTCGTTAAGGGGTCATTTGACGAGGTCAAAGGGGTCAAATCAGGAAAAAAAATTCAACTTTTTGTGAACTTTGAACGCCGCTCACTGCAATTCACCGTTTTCAAGGCGACAGTAAAAGTAAAAGTGTGGAATTCTGACGCCGTTTGTGAGAAATCTTCATTCACAACTGGTGAATAATTTGAAGAGTCCTGCAAAAGGTTGTCAGAACAAGCCAAAAATATCAGAAAAATGCAATATTTAAAACGAGATTTAAAGTTAATCTTAATTAAATTTTAAATATTGCATTTTTCGACCTTTTTGGCTTATTCTGACATCCTTTTGCAGGACTCTTCAATTTATTCACTCTATGTGAATGAAGATTTCTCACAAACGGCGTGAGAATTCCACACTTTTGCTTCTTTTCCACACTGCAAAAGGTGAATTGCAGCGAGTGGCGTTTGAATCCAACAAAAAGTTGAAATTTTTTTCCGGATTTTACCCGTTAAATGACCTCTTAACGAAGTCGGATCGACTTGAAAATTCACGTAAAATCTAATTTTACTGTGTTTAACATGTTCAAATCATCAAAAGTTGGGATTTTTACGTTTGGGCTCACATGGGACAGTCTAATATATATACAAAGTATACAGCAGTAGTTATGCATAACATGCACAATATACACTGTACATACAATAATATCATACAAATGTTTGATTATATATATAATTATGTGTAATAACAAACAACCGGCTATTAATTCCTAAGTCATAATTATTAGCTTGAGGAACAAAGTATATATATATGCGTGTACTATAAATAATCAGGAATATTAAGTTCTAGGACTCATTAGACAAGTTTTCATAAACACACTCCTCACTGCTCAACACTTAAGTCAGAAGTAGACATACGATGCATACTTAATAATTTAGTTTGCACAACAACAGGCAAGTCGACAGTCTCTATATTAAATGTTGGAAATCAGGAACGTTGAACCTAATAAGTCATCGTCCATAGTCAAATAGTATTATTATTATTACAAAAAGAATTTCACACCTACCACCTACACAAAATACAAAACATGTTATGAGAAACGTGATGCCCCAACTCAGTACATGAAATATCTACTACAACTATATGACCTTTTCATAATATCATGTGTCATAATATAATATATAAAAGTTATTATTATAGTTATTATATACGTGACACACAGAAACCCACGACCCATGACACTTTCTAAGTACACACGTCCTAGGCATTTTGATCAAAGTCCAAATTGGGTAGAATTGTACTCATATTCACCATTCACACGTATGGACTTAAAACGTTTCAACAACTTTCTACACTTTGCTTCAAAAACATGGAGAATACAGGAGAATATAGGACCAAAGCCAAAGCTTCATGTTCCAACGTCAAAGTCAAAGTCCAAAAGTCAAAATGAAAACCAGAGAGAGAGAAACAACCTTTGATGCTTGTCAATTAGAGTGTGTCACGTAAATTCATGATGCTAGACTCAAGGCTGTCGTAAAAAATAAAGCTTAATAAGCTTAACACCCCTGTAGATTTCTTGTACGTTGTCTTGTTAGAAAACTTGTGTATATATAAACTATAAATGAGCGGAAAGCAGTCACCCGTTGTCATATATTGACAGTATCAATCACAATTTACAATACTTTTTAATAACTAGAAAACTTGGCTTAACTTCAGAGAAATGTTGATGAAAATTTGATCATCTATAAAATCTAAAAGTTATTAGAACCTACTAGAGGAAAATTGACGTCGACTGTTGACGTGATGTATTTAGTATTAAGTAGACCTGTCTGTAACAAAACAAAAAAATTACAGTTGTAGAGATCAAACAACCTGATTTTTTACATGTCTGTCTCATGATTCATGATCATCCAATTAAAGTCTTTCCTCTATTTATGTTTTTCTAATTTTTAGACCAAAGCACATCTTGATGTTTTAGCGGATGCACTTCTAAGGTATGTAAACATTTTTCTGTCATAATTTTTTTTGTTTTATGAAAAATCAAAATAACAAATAAATAATATTTCTTCTTGAAAAAAAAAAGAGAAAAGAGTCACCAAAATAACTATATAATAATATTGTAAAGTTTTGTGATATGAAATTAGTAATAGTAGTACAAAATACACAAGTAACTTTTCCTTAATTTTTAGGTGGGCGAGAGGTCGTCGTTAGATACACAAACTACCTAGCATACCTAGAAAGACTAAGTGAGAGACAATCCTCAGAAAGAACTCAGAAACTCAACAAAAACCTCAAAACTCAAAAATCATGAAGAAAGTAGTAGTAATAATAAATAATAATGATAAACTGGACATCAAATAATTAAACCATCCTCAAGGTTATTTGAAAGAAAGAAAGAAGATAGATATAAATATCATCATCATCATCAACAACAACAACGTCCTTCTAAATACAATTGCAAACTATAATATACTCAAATCAAAATAAAACATATTTAGAAGAAATACGGTATGATACAAATGTGTCTAATTTAATAGATACTACTATAATAACCCACTTCCATCCATAAGAAGAACCACCAAATAAGGATTGAGTGCGATTATCAAATCCCGTCTCTTTCTTTTTTTTTAAATCCTCACACCCTGAAAATAATCTTAGATGATAAAAAATATTAATGAAAAACAGGTAAAGTATACCCATAATTACTAAAGTATATGTTACTGATTTAAAACATTTTCATTTCCAAGTTGTAAAGTAAAAAGTAATAATTGGTTTAAAACACATTAAACTAAAAACATCAGGTTAAGAGTGACATTACCCAAAACAAAAAAAAACTTAAGTAAATAACTAAGCTACACGATACTATAAGATATACATATATATATATATATCCTATGTGTTATTAGTTATTATATTATATTATATTCCAATAAAATATCGATAATTTTGGGTACAAAAAAATAGGATACTGTACAATCAAAATGAGAGCTACTTTTAGAAGAGATAAACAACTCTCACCTCAACTTAACTCATAATACTTTAATCTTTACTGAAAGCAAACATGAAAAGATAATACGTGTTAAAGTGAAAGTACTTACCATATAACACAATATAGACGATTATAAAGAACAATCCAGATAAAGCTTGGAGCTTGCAACAACAAAGAAAGGGAGTTGCTTACATAACCTGCAACAGGAAAAAAACATTCCAGACAAAAAAAAAAGAAAAAGGGGAAACAGGAGAATTAAATGATTTACATGAAATGAAATTATTTGCCTAATATGATATAATATTTAGCTATAACGTAAAGAATAAATAATGTAAACTAGGATATAGAATATACATAAATTAGAATATATTTAAATTTAAGGATATGCTATAATAAGTATATGTGTACACATAAACTTAACTAGAATGTAGGTAAATAAAAAAGTAAAAAGTAAGTATTTTACTCGTATTTGATAATAAAAATAATGATTATTATTAAAAGATATTATTATATATCGTATATAGAGACACAAAGGTAGGTAGAGGGGTAAAAAGGAACACTATTCTTGCACTTACTTTGTGATTCAAAATGATAATGCACAACATAGTTTGCAGCAATTAGTAGTAGGTATAAAAACAAGATAAACGATTATAATAATATTAAATAAGAATGATAGTCCAATACAAAAAATATTAACAAAAGCACAAACCTCACACCTCTCCTTATTCCATGTAATATATCGTAATATATTAATATATACTAAAATATAAAATACACTAATTGCACATGCCACATGCACAACTATATCAAAATTATCACGGACATTCTTGATATTTAGTTTGCACTACAGCTACACCTTAAACATATAAATACACAGATTCGTGATGATAATGATACAAAATACGTATTATGTATGGTAATTTTAATAATTTGAACCTTGCACAAAATAAATATTTACGATAAAATAAAAAATAAACCATATTTCTATAAAAATAAATTAGGAATTATTAATAATAAAAATAGTTGAGAGGGTTGAGGGATTTTTAAGGACAAATACGCCTGTTTATTGTCAACTCAATTATTCAGACGTGCTTGTCCTTTGAAACACTTCAATTGATAAAATGATATAATAATAAAATCAATTAATGTGATTAGTTAACTAATATAGACTAAGTATAAAATATAGATAACATTCAAAATACTAATATGCATAGGGAATATTATATTACTATAGTACTCAGATAAATTGTAAATATTCATAAATACATACACAGACACATTAACACGTACTATTATTTCAACTTCTAATTATTATTATTATTATTCTCATCCAATCAAAAACAAACAGACTGATTTATAATAAAATATATATATGTACATAAATACATCTATACAAAATACATATATTATGTAATATTACTACTATAAATATATATATAGTACTAAAATGGACTATCTATCTACTATCTATTTCTTGTACATGTAAATTATTAATTAGTTCCTGGGTAATTTACATGTATTATAGCTTTTACGTAAAAGGACGAGTGAAAAGAAAGTTGTTTAACAGTAATAGTATAACGTGTGAGTGTGAGTGCGTTCCCGAAGATATTGTGTTGTAGGTATTATACATGTTTTAACTTTTTTATTACACACATGCATTATACGTAAAAAAACACACACATACTTTAATATAATATTAGGTACTAACTAAGTAACTAGTAATAAGTATATACATTCAAGGAAAATGGAGGGGTAGAGAATTACACTTACTTAATTCCATTTCTTCATAAAATTTTAAGTCAATATCTCAGGTTTCCTGGTTCCATTCCATTTTCCAATTTATCAGTGCTGCTATCTATATATTTAGAATAGATGCAGTAACCTACAATAGAGAGATGAACAAGAAAAATATTATACAGTTAAGCTCCAAAAAAAGCATATTATTCAACATTATTTATATTACATTATCATGTAAATTTCTTTTGTTAACTACATGTTGTATATATTACACATATAAGTATAATTTAAGAACTGTATTATCCAATATGTCTGGTTTTAAAAAAAGTAACATTAAAGCACACACAACACACTTCTCTTTTCGAACTGATAAAAACGAACTTTCTAAGCTTTCCAAGTTAAATTTCAAAGCTAGGTGCTACTATAATGAAGAACTGAAAAGATTGACTTTAGTTTAAAAGCAACTGTTATAAATATCTTTAACCATTGATAATTCTAATCCAGGTTATTTTCGTACGACATAAAAGCCGTCATATGTATAATATCCATATATATATACAAATACATCTATAAATATATTATATACATAATATATTCCACTTTCTCTGAACTAATAATATTGTATCAGTAGCAATTCATTACTTTATTTGTTCTTCTTCTAAAAACTTTCTGACTGAAAATAAAAAAGGGCCTAAAACATATATACTTGTACATGTTACAACATTTATAATGTGAACATGAAAGAGAGAGAAAATATTATGAAAGAAAAGAATAAATTTCTCTACTTCACTAAAGAAAAAAAATTTTTACTATGAGACATATTATAATATATTATATATATATATATTTATAAAATATATTTTGCGTGCCATCACAATTTTCATCACTATTTCAATTATATATTCCTTGCCAAGACAATGTATAAAAGATACTACTACTCTACTTTCACCATACATCATTATAAATCTACTTTAGACACAAAACATTACGTACGTCTATTTATTCCATTTAGTTTGCTCTTCAAAAACTCTGTATATAGTATATTATCCATGTACATGTAAGTTATAACCACCCACACAATATATAAATCTAATTTTTTGCTGAAAGGAAAAAAAAACCTGTATACATAATAATAATATTATATTAAGTATACACTCTATAATAATAATAATAAATTGTTGACTACTACATTAATAAATGTGATTTGTGATTTTTCAGTAAAACTTACTGTGACGTGTCAATTACACAAAAATGATAAGTACTTACATGTGTACTCATGTGTAAATTACATATATATAATAGGGAATGAAAGCACTAAAAGAAACATACTTACAAGACAACATGATAGTGACAAGTAACAAAACAAAAATAAGTAAAGTAAAATTTGAAGGACAAAGCTATAATAGCATTTAAAAATACTATGTACATATATTTAAAAAAATTATAATAATGTGAGACAATGTGTCATGTTATTATAAAACTAGTATAACAATGTGAATATTTTGATTACATACGTTCACATTTACATGTACACTTACATAATATAGTTTATTTATTTTCTAATGGGGATTTATTTATGAAAATCCAGAAAGGACTAACTATACAGATAGTAAATTCTTAAATATATAATATACACTGCACCTTATACTTTACAAAAACGATTTATTTTAATCTCAAAAACAGATTCTTAATGAAAACCGAAATCAAAAATAAAACTTTCACCATCATAATAATATGTAAACATTTGCATATTCTGCAAGTCCTAAATTATTATCATAGATTTTTAGGACTCAGCACTAATAGTAATTTTTAAGCTAAATCTATTTAATAAATACCTAGTAACATATGATACAAAATAGATTAAAACAAAAATGATCAGCTAATTTATATTGATTATATGAAATATATGTGTACTCATTTTAGATTATGGTACATTATACATTATGTACATCATCATCATCATACAAGAAAGCATAATATATTATAAATAAATAAATAAGCTAACACTACATTGAAAATTAGGAAAAACTATACATAATAATGATGATATTGTGCTCCTTTGTAGTTGAATATAATATGAATTTTAGGAATGAAAACAAGCATGGATCAACATAGATCTACATTTTTCATTTAAAAAAAAAAGGATCAGAAAGAAAATGAACTGGACTATGAATCATATATTATATAGTTGATTCACCACTTCAACTTTGATCTAATGATTTAACACAAAAATATATAAAATCATTGGTAATATCCAAAGCCTTGTTTTCATTCTTAAAAGCATATTCTACTGTATTCTACTACAAAAACTCATATAATATTATACTTCTAGATTATATTATGTAGGTGTGCAAAATGTACATATAAGATTATTTAAGTGTAGAACTAGGAAGAAGATACGGAAGGAAGAGAAACAAATAAGACGGAAACGTCAATGTTTAATATGATACGACATACGACCTTTCAAAAGCAAGGAAATAAAAAGAGACAAACAAAAAGAAAGAAACAAAAGTTTATAAAAATAAAAAATATTATGCAAAATGGCACATGACAAAAGTGTACGGAGAAAGTTACAACACAAGGGAAAATTATTACATGATTTTACGTGCAACACGTGTAATTTTCCTTATGAATCTATAGTATACAACATATACAAAATGAAATGAAAATATATATTAGCGATTGAAATACTAAGTGCGATGAAAGAGTTCACGCAAATAACAGAAAAAATAACCTTCAACACATATCATAAAAATGACTAAATTTTACTACTGCATTTTAAAATCCTACCTAATTATGATACATTATAAAATTCTAATATAAATTCTAATATTATTATAATGTGAATGATCTAGTAAGCGGCATGTAAAAATAATCATTATACAAATACTAAAAAAAAAACAACAACAGACATTAATGTCGATGAAGCTATGTTAACACATGGTATTATTATTATTATTAATTAATTAAGACTCGTACGTACGTAGCTAAATAATTACGTTAACACGTTACATGATACATTATAATATACTCATTATATGCAAAACGATACATAATACATAAAATTACATGATGAAAAACTACCCAACATTAGAAAAAAAACATGTCTAATTGCATTGCAACTACATCAAGCAAAATAGAAAGAATGAAATTTATACATTTTACTTTTACCTTTTCATTAATTTCCTTTGGTTGATTGGTTCAGTTGGAAATGAAATCTACAGGACATTAAAATATCCTTATTTTATATACTTGTCGTAAATCCTTTCCCTGAGTAGTAACAAAAGAAAATACAATTATTATATTATTACTGTAAGAAACTTTTTATGTATGATGTATCATCCATATTGCGTATTAGGAGGATAAACCATAATATTTTGACTTGGTTAGATAATTTAGTTGTAAGTTATAAAATTAAATAGCCATGCACCACTAACAATAAGAGTGTAATTAACAACCAAGTTTTAATTAAATCAATGCACCAAAGAATGTTTATTTATTCAAACTGTTGTTCTTATATTTTATTTAAACTAACTTGGTACAGTTGAACTGAGTACTGTGGACAACTGCGTCCGATCCAAAGTCCAAAAGTCATTTTATAACACTTACAACACACACACGTAAGTGAAAGTCGCACTATTTTCTCTCAGGTTTCCCAGCGATCAATCATCAGCTATACTCAAATAGATAACCTGTACAGGGAAAAGTAAAAAAAAAAAAATGTAAATGACTGCATCATTTGATTATTGTTCTGTATGTGTTTATTTAATAACTATACATATGTATGTAATTACATACTATGTACTATGTATTATGAAATTATATATATCAGAAAGTATCACAAATGTTGTCTTTAATCTGTAGTACATATACATTATATGTGACTGGCAAAGTATATGTTAATGCTATAATATTTTGTTCACTTGTAAAAAACACAACACGTCATTACGTATCATGAAAAGTGTAGAAGTACTAACTAGTACTAAAAATAGTATATATATATACATAATATATACATAAAATATTCAGCAAGAATGGACATACATGCATACAATTCTTCATACTACTACTAATAATAATAATAGTAATTAATAATACAAATGTGTGATGATATAATAATTAAAAAAAATATGTACATATATATAAAATTACCCGATATTCTGTGTCCCTTTTACCAGTTAAAACAACCACTATATTAATAAGAATAATTGTTACTACTCTTTTAAATTACGTATAGAATATAGATAGTATAAAAATAATGTGAAATATCAATATTTGTTTGCTACATTTACTAATTTTTTTGTAATATTATGACTCATTGACAAAATTATTCCCAATTCAATGCGATCAGTATATCTACACATAATATACTCTTTTTTTTTTACATACAGACTATGGACGCAACTTGTATTTTATTTTATATTTGACAACTTTTGCATCTTTATGTTTAGAAACATTTTTTTCTTTTCAAACCAAAAACCATACGTATCTTATTATACCATCACGAAAAACGGAGTAAGAGATAATTTGATTTGCTACAGCTTATAGAAGAAGAGATTCGTAATATGTACAGCCAACATTCATCATCGTTAGTCTGAATTCCTGAATTCTATTCATAAACTATAATACTATCAAGTCCTTATATCCTCATCTTCTTATGAACAAACCTTTTGAAAGTTTATTTCGGTAGTAACAAAAACAATATATATGTCAGTGTCAATTTTTCCTATTCGGACGTCATGCACATTACACACATCGTACACGTTTTCCCACTCCACTGCTTTTATTTACAGTAAAATTATTTGGTTTGTACGTGTGTTTTTCGTTTAAGTGCGGACTTTTCATCCTAAAAAAAACCCTGTATTATGACGTGAAAAAATGAAAGTAAAAAAAAGAACGTGAAATACGAATACCATAGCGTAATATTGCAGTAGTATGAGGATATTTCCAAAACATGACAGGAAATCAATATCCATAAAAATTCTAGAGATATAAAATGTAAAAGAGAAAAATTGTTAGTAGGAAATCAAAAATATCCAGAAAAATATAGATAGACATAAAACGGTATAGTTTTCCGTCGTTTTTGTCTATCAATATAAAACTACCCATGAATTTTGAATAGCATTAGAAATAAATACAACTATTGAAGAGAACGAATAGAAATTTGAAGTTGAACTTCAGTTCGAGAGAAAGACGTTAAAAGTAAAAGCCAGGTGACAATGTTGGTGAAAGATAAAAAAAAACACTGTTAAGAGGAAGAAAGATAGAAAAAATTACATATATTTAGACTAATAGAGAACACACGTACAAAACTTGAAGTAGGAATGTTTTTAGATTGAAGGAGTTGGTTGAGCTAATTGGATGAGATTTTATGCTAATATGCCCCAGCATAAATTCCTAAATCAAATGAAATGGTTTTTTACGCTATGAAAGAGCATATGTATCATTAATAATAATATATTACATTCAATGTATTTCTTTATAAAATAAATAACTCTTTGTCTTTTTTGATACCCCCCTTTCAAATGAAATTGAACATCAAAACACTTAAATGCCATTATAACTTTCATCCTTCTTCTACGTTAATTTTAAATGTCAGTAATACTAATACATTAGTCTAAAAGTGTCAAAATAATATATTACGTAAAAGGGAATGTATGTTGGATGAAAATTGGATAAATGTTAAAGATAATGCAACATTTAAATATTATGTCCACCTACATGTTACATATTATACAATACTTACTAGGTGTTAGGTAGCCCCATTTAAATAAATATATAATATATGGATACATTGATGTCAGCTAGGCTCTTAGAAAACTCACTGCTTTTATTAAATGAAGTGCTAAAGACATTTAATTAAATTTAGCATTTAGCTTTTAAATGTAAATCTAAATGTATCGTAAATATTATAAAAAGAAACAAAAAAAAATAAGCACTACAAAGTTATGTACCTATAGTATATTATAACTGAAAGGAAAATGAAAATAAATGGCATTTTCGTAAGTGATGACACTAGTAACACATTCATAGCAGAATTTAATTCATTTAACTTTGTAATTTTCGAATTCCTCTTTTGTTAGCTATGAAACGTTTCTAAAAAAAAAAAATTTTTTTTAACCAAACAATAATCACGATTAAATTACTTATTATTTATCATTAACAATGAATACTAGAGACTACAGACATGATAAAATTGCAATTTAGAACTCAAAAATAGTTGGCTTGTTTTTACATCCCTGTATCTATATGCTCTTTCATGCGTTTTGGAGTTTGTTGCGGTTTAAAATACAAATAATATATCTTGTATTTTTTTTTAAGAAAAAAGATATTGAAGGGAAAAATAAAAACACAGTCGTCAACACGAGAATTATTATTATGTATATATACAAAAGTCGGAAATATATTGAGGCTGGTAAAATATTACTATATGTATATTTTTGACTTATATGTATGTGACAAAGATTTCTATTTCACGATGTTGACGGGGTGTGTTTTGAACAGTTGAGAAATGGTTTTAAAATAATAATATAATAATAATTCTTATTTTCCCTTTCCTTAAATATGCCCTAAATTTACGAACAATGTATACATATACATGTATGTATACAAAAATTTTACAGAAGATTGATATACCTATACTATATTGTAACGATAAATGCTCCGTTTTTCAAAAAGTAATTAATTTGGTTGACGGTTTTACAATAAACAAAAAAAAGAGAGTAAAAGTCAAAATGATTTTATACTTACAGTACTTGTTTCTATTTGTGTTTTCCTTTTGACTTTCTCCATTTTCAAGAAATTCAACACCTTATATCAACACACATTGACATTTTGACAGTTTTCCCAATCCCTAACATAACAACAAAACAAGTTATGATGTTACAACAACAAAAAATATATAAAAGATTATAACTATGAAATACACTTATACATAATATATTGTCTGTTATGCATTGTACATATAAAATATATTAGATTAGAATATTATCTAAAGATTCTATTGATTATTATTACTATTACTTTAATAATAAGTAAACTATAGGTAAATAAAATATGATAGTGTGACCCCTTGAAACTGTGGTGAAAAAAATATTATTGTACATACATACATATAATATATACCAAATACAAGTATAATATATGTAAAATTGTTGGTGCTAATATATATATTATTATTATTATACTAAGTACATTTTTTTGGGTTAATAAAAAATGGCAATATTCTTCGATTAACATTATTATGTGTATTTTGTTTTTTTTTTGGCTATTTCATATTTGCCACAATATTCTGCATATTTATGCTTCCATATACAGCATATTATAACGTAATGATTTGATTTTATCTTTGTTAATATAATTTTACCTTATTTTAAATAGTGGATTTGACAATCATACTTTTTTCCATTTTAATTGTCGTCAAAAAGCAAAAGGGTAAACAAAATGTCTTTCTGGTCTTTCTTTACTTTTTTCAATCAAACACTGATTAGGCATTTCATCAGTGATACTTGATACTGGAATTCCCAACAACAGCTCCTTCAGTTTCTTCCTCCTTTTCAACATTTTCATCTTTTTTAGTATTCGACATTTTTATCCTATTCAATAAAAATCAAATATCAAATATCAAATGACAAAAAATAATGCTACATGTTGTTTTTTATTTTTATTTTTAACTAATGTCACATGGTAATTGCATAATTAAGTTTAAGAAATAAAATAGACATGATAAAAGAAACTTACCCTTAAATATCAGAAGATGACAAATTCTATTTAGTTTAATTAAGCTTAATTAAAAGTTTAACTAAAAAAAAATCAAAATTAAAAGCAAAAAAAAAACAAGACCCAGCTAGAACCAAAAAAATATAACTTCCTATTTTAGTAATTAATCAATCGAATTTGAACCAAGACCACATGTCAAAGAATGTTGAACAAAATGTAATTTAACTATATTTTGTAACAAAAGCTGTTCAAAATTTTAACAAAAACACCACAATTAAAAATTAAAAAAAGAGTAAAAAAAATCAAAAATCACTGAGAATTTTTTTGCCATTTCAAAAAGTAAAAAGTAAGCCCGCTTGCAAGTTTGCACAAGATTGAAAATTCAGATTTTGTTTTTTTGTTCGTTTTAGTTTTTTTGTTCGTGCACATTTAATAATATTTTATACACAACGTTTTAATTAAATTCGTCAGTTAAATTGAACGTGGAATTCAGCTCTGTGTTATAGAATAGTAAAATTTTGGTAGTAATTAATTAATCCGGAAATACAGAGTGCCCATAAAATGTCGAGTCAGCAACCACCTTCTCTCACGTAAGTAAAAATTTTTAAGTATCCTGAAACATCATTCTGATTTTTAGCAATAAAAATTATTATTTTTGTTTGATTTTAATATAATATATAATATCCATTTAGAAATTGACGTTGTAATGTATAGCTTTGATTTTATGATTTTTCTGTGCGTAAATACATAATAGGACCATTCCAAGAAAAAAAAATCCAATGGCGACATTATTAGGGAAACCTAATTCTCAACAGCAATCTTCATCTATGGATTCTGCTCCTACGACTACTAATACTGAACAAGAAATGATTCAAAAATCTGATCAACTAAATGTACAAATGTTACAACAGAATTTAGGAAAACTTCAACAAAAGCAACAACAAAAACAAGGTGATGATTCTTTTGTATCAGATGTCACATCATCATCTGACGATGAAAGCATTGTTGGAGAGTATGGAATAGCTATGGATAATCCTATTTTGAAAAATCTGCTAAAGAAAAGAGAAGATCCATCATATTTAATGACAAAAGAACATAATCGAGTCAAAATCCAACTGCAGAAACTAGAAAAAAAGAAAGAGAAACTTGATGAAACCCGAGATATTTACAAAGAATGGCAAAGTGAGCTACAAAAAGAATGTCAGCAACTTGAAAGTAAGAATTTTTTTTGTTTATTCATTGTTATATATTATGTGTACATATGTATTTATTTATTTTAAGTGTCTTTACTCTATATTACATTTTAAACTGTCATTTAATTTGTCATGTATCATAATAATATCGTTATAAAACTATATAATTTTATTCGTTATTTTTTTTATTCATTTTATATTTGTGTAGGAGAAAAAAAGGCGTATGAAAAAGATTTACAAGAATTTGAAAAGACAAAACAACGACATGCAGAAATTTTAAAAGAACGAGAAGAGAAAATAGCTGAACGTCAAAAGCAGGTTCAACAAGAAGAGGAAGCACTTGAACAAAGTCTTCAAATGCAACAACAACAAAATCACAATATTGGACAACATGTCAAGGAAATGGAAAGGATTTGCTTGAACTTTGTGAAAAATTTAAAGGATGTGGTAAACCCCGAAATGAATGATTGACTTATTTGGTAATAATAATTATTATTGATTATTAATGATTATTTTTTTCTGAAAATATGTGTAAATTTCTATAGTATTGCAATTTTTCTTCTAACATCTAACAATCCAAAATATTATTAGTAATCCATTTTTATCGCATACCTTTGCCATAATATATATCTGTTAGTTGATTCAAGTATTGTGTATGAATTTATGCTTGATAAATAATAATTATTATTATTATTAATTATTATGATACACATGAATAGGTATAAATATCAGAATAGTATGAAAATATTATTACTGGTTTTTGTTCCTAATTTATGAATATTTGACGGACAACTTGATAATTCTCGTTTATAATATGTTTTCTATAATATTATTATTATGTCAAAACGTCACAGAAACAGTGAACACTCAGATTTACTATTTACTACAACTTATATATTATACTGAATCGTTAGTTGTAAAAGCTAATTGAATAATAATAGTGTGTGCTTATAATAATAGTATTATTATCATTAATTATTATTATTATTATTGGATTTGATTATCATGGTGTTACGAAATTTTTTCTTTATATAAGTGAGTAATAATAAATAATATATTATAATAAAATGTTATTTCGAATAATAACTTATATAAGTAATGTATTTATTTTTCAGTCAATACTTTCTCTTTTTTTTTATTTCTTTATGAAACTTATATAAAGGTGTAAATAATTATACAAATTAGCTTTTTCATGCTTTTTCTATAACTAAAAATCCACCGTTGTCTAAATCAACTTGTAAATTTTCATTATTTTGAACATAATCAGTCATATGTATATATGCTTCGCCCACTTTGTCGTTTTGCCATGGGTCTTTATCATAAACAACAACGTGCAGCTTCTAAAAATAGAGAGAGAAAAAATCCAGCTTTATCTCAACATCATTTTACTGTTTGTAGTTAATAGGAAATAATGATAATAATAGGACATTTATAATATTATACACACTCCCGTACAATTTTTATAAAATTAGTAAATGTAAAAAACAAAAAAATGCATTTACCTGCTTACTGGCTTTCACGTATTGAAAGGTGAAAACATCACCCCACTTGGGTGAAGAGTTGTCTAAAAATTTTACAGTTGATCAATTAATAGACATTTTAAATAATTTAGGCATATATATATATATATATATTTAGGTCATGACAAAAAAACATCAAAACTAGTTGAAGTATTATAAATATGTCAAAAATACCCTGAATGATAGAGCTTTCTCCAAGACTTGTTTCTTCCTTTACAGTTTCATCAAGGAAGCTTACTTTTATAAATGGATCACTTTTACCAAATCTGTCGGATTTTGGAAGATTCCTGCATATATTTTATAAAATATTATAAGAAATAGTATTCATAAAAAGCATAGCAAGTATAATATAGTATTTTGTTTTTGTAAATGTTAAGTATAAACACATATTATACATCCGCTCTGTGTATGTGGTGAATTTTGTATATTATACGTAAGTACTTGGCAGAAAAACGAAAGCGAAGTTCTGCTTTATCCGGTACTCCGTCTCGGTTTAGTACAGTAGGTGGTAAGTGACTGTATTTATTATGAAGACGATGTATCAAATGATGATTCAAATGATGATGACCTAAAATATCAGAAAGATCAAAATTATTCCTTATTTCTCAGTAAATTGCAAATATATATAGGTACATACTTATAACTTACGTAATGACATACACAAAAAACTGTAAAAAAGTTGTAGGATAATATAAAAATGATAAATAATATTCTACCCCAAAAACAAAATACGACCTATTCAACAAAAAAATGGTCTCACCCGATTGACAATGTCCTATATTCAACGATAATCCAAAAATAGTAGATAACAAATGTACAAAAAAGTATTGTGTATTCATCTTTTTTCAAGTATGTTTATAATTTAGTTTAATGAGCACAGTACCACTGCTAAAAAAAACTGCTTTTCACTCTTCCATATACCACTTTCCGTATTCCACTTTATATAAATAGTATTACGAATTATTCATGATAATATTATTCTATTTTAAATGTGTGGTAGTCTTCGTTTTTTCTTCTTAAAAAATTAAATAAACGTGAAAAACAGAGACGCAATTAAGTACTTATACTTACTAGTGATCACAATTTGTCTAACTCTAACCTTTAAAACTTGGTGGAAGCATTTTACAAGAATTTAAATGGCCTGTAATACATAGCATAAGAATACATATATTATATAATTATAGTTTCATTGTTTTTTATCCTGAGCAGTAAGTATAGCATTATATATCTACGTTTTTACTTATAAAAGATATATGTATACGTATAATACATACTATATTATGTGTACCAATTTGATATTAAAAGAAGCAATAAAATACTCCTTTTGAAACTACACACTATATACTTAGAGAATAACTGCTCATATAGTCTTGTGCGACCACCATTATTTTCAACTCTAGAAAAATGAACAAAAACTGAAAACATTTTTTTTACACAAAGACTAAATACTTTTTTGTATGATAATTTAGGCTTGGGGTAATAAAAGAATTTCAAAGCAGTTCTTTGCTGTTCTTTGCATATTATATATTTATATCATTTCTGATTACTGATTAGTCTCTTATATTATATCATTTTTATTCATAAACAGATTCCAACATATCACGACTGATTGAGATAACA
This sequence comes from Sminthurinus signatus, assembly GCA_019776565.1. Classification (NCBI taxonomy): domain Eukaryota; kingdom Metazoa; phylum Arthropoda; class Collembola; order Symphypleona; family Katiannidae; genus Sminthurinus; species Sminthurinus signatus. Next base: position 7,915 of record JABASP010001220.1, on the reverse strand, counting down.
AAAAAGTACAAAAAAAAACACAGCAAGAATGAAATGGGAGCCCAAAGCTTATTTACTAAAGTATTTATACTTTTTGTTGTCCCTGTCTCATAAAAATCATAAATATATCAGGATATACTTGTAGTATAATATATAGATATATGTATAATATTACATATATATACTATATACACAGAGTGCAGAAAAGGCAACAAACAATGGCAAATAAAAAATGAACAAAGGACATGACTATAAAAAGGCGAAAACATTAGTAAATAAGTGACGAGAATGTGCAAACATGTATAATATGTTTTACATTTACTTTAATTGCAGTTGTAGTGTACCATTATTAAAAATTGATGAAAACACTATATTGTAGCAGTTTTTTAACTCTACAACCTAACTCACAAAACTACATTTTAACTACTCCATGTCAATATACTTTTGATGCATGTCAAAATCAAAATGCACACACCAACTTTTAATACATAAATAACGAAGTATTATACACGGGATGATTGAGTCATTTTTATCAATCCACGCAATCAACGACTTTCTACAAATCAATCACATAAATAATACGAGTTACGAATTAAAAATTAAATAGAATATCATTTTATAATGTTATACTTTATACTCGACTAGATACTAGATATTATACTGTTACATATCGTTTTTAGGAATATAGTTTTGATACGGTACTTATTCAGTGAAATGCATCTTATTCATACGAAATGGAAGTGGATAACAATAATATCAACAACAGCAATCTTTATTATTCTAATTTCATCACAACCTATAAAAGCTGAAGGAGAAGACGAAAGGTCAAGTCAAGAAGAAGAAAACTATCATCACCATCGACACCATCACTATAGTTCAGAGCAAGAAGAAGGAGTAGAGGATAAATCAGTAGATCTAATATCCTTTGAACGTAATAAACACACTAATCATCACCGACACCATAACAAGATCCGACACGAGGATCATCGTAGAATTCACAATCACAATAAAAAATTCACACATAACAAGAATAAAAATCATAATAGACATCATCATCTTCATCATCAAGTTGGTGATTCAAGTGAATGGCCACAACAACAACAACAACAAAATTACAATAACCAACATGCACCCAAGAAAATCCTCTCACAACAAAGACAGGAAACAAAGTCAATATCTTCACCCAATTTTATAAAGACCAACAATAATAGCAATAATGAAAATAAAAAGATACTACAATATGGTCCACTCCAACGAGTAATTAGTCATTATCCTGAAGTACAAAAAATTCATATTAAACATGGTCTTACAAATCACAGGATATCCAGTGACAAATTTGGACTGCACATAACATCTCATGCAGAACAACTTTCAAGCAGTCAAGAAGAGGACGGGGGTGAAAAAGAAGAAGAAGTGAAGAACTTGGCTCATGATGATTTTAATCCCAATAAAAATTACAGTTCAGGAGACACAATTAAAGATGGAATGATTCTCAAGTTTAGACTATCTGCAAGGTAAACACACCATATATACTAAAACAAATTCATATATATACGCAAAGTAAATATATAATATATTAGGTATGTTGAAACTCGTATAATAAATAATAATGTACGGAATTTTTAAATACAGGAATTTACCATCAAAGGATAAGATCGGACTTTCTGATCCCTATGTTATCGTATCTTATGCAGACGATTCATTAAAAAGTTTGAAAGAAGTGAAGGATAAAATTGTATTGAGTCAATCTTCAGTTATTCTTAACAACAACGACCCAGTTTGGGGTGAATCCTTTCAATTTGAGTATGAAAAAAAGAAGAATCAGGTAAATCGTAGTAAACAGTTAGATAGTAAACAGTAAAACACTAAATACACATTTTTACAAAAGTACGTAACTCTTCTCCATAAATGATTGTACTTGTAAATTTCCAAGACGTGTGATGTACTACTAATGTACTACATACGTATAGCTTAAACTTCCATAATGTTATAAAGATGAACATTTTTATCATAGCGATGGCATTTTGCAATCATGGACAAAGATATTCACGGATCTGATGATTTGTAAGTAAAATATATTCTAATTAATCAAAAACAAAGTTCAAAGTAATACATAATACACAAGATTATGAAAAAAAGCAACAATTTTAAATTTTAGAATTGGAATCGTGTGGATAAAAGTAAAGTATTACGTGGATAATGGACAATTTCTAAAAATACCGATACAACTTGAAACAGAAGTTGATGGTGGCAGTAATTTACCACTGCCACTTCTAATAATAAAACATGAAATTTAATACGTTCCTATAATAAAGACCTGTACAAACTGTGTATTTCTATAGACTGTGTTAATTGAAAATAAATGTTAGTCATGCTAAATACCTTTTACAGATAAAATACGATAACTTTTCATTTTCTTTTGCTTTGTAATGGGAAGTTAGTAATCAAAACTACCACTGCCTACTTTTTTAATTTCTTTTGCTAACTCAATAAATCATAAAAATAACGCAAAATCTTTATGACTGCATCAAAACATTTCTATTTCCAAACACTTGATATGGGGACCCGAAGTACTAGGAAGCATGAAGGACTTGGTTGTTGGTCAACTTTAAAATGTCATCAAAATATAATATTTTGAATAAATATAAAAGAAATAATCTAATGTGTCAACTATGCCAGTAATAATTCATTGTTTATACAATGTTAGTTCAACTAAACACGAGTGGTTTTTATACAGAGATAAAAAATATGTACTAAAAATATATTATATTGGTAATAAAAGTAATAATACTCAACGCGGAATACTGGAGGAAAAATGTTCAATGATATAAAAACAACCAACAAAGTAAATTATATTGTGAAACTATGAATAAAAAAAATACATAATATTCTACTTTGATCAATATATATTTTATCCTTCAAATCAATTATCTTCAGTTTCATCTTGGTCCATTAGTTCTACTGGGAATTTATGATCATGGCTTACACCATTTTGCATTGGTGTATTTTCTACTACTGCTTTCACTTCAACTTCCATGAGATTGACATGATTTTCCTGATTAGCTACTCCCTCAATGTTGACACTATTTATAGGACAAGGTTTAACTTCGTGTTTCCTTTTTTCAATCTCAATATCAGCTGCTGATAAAAGATTTAGTGTCAATTGTTCAATTTTTGATTTCTGAACATTCATTTTATCAACTTTAATAACATTTTTTGATAAAAGATCTGGTGTCAATTGAAGTCTTGGTAGAATATTCATTGAAATTAGTTCTTGAAAAAGAAGTTTAGCAGCTTTTGGTAGTGCTATTGTACTCAACTACAAAGTTCAAAAGAAAAAGACATGTTTTTAGTTTTTAAAATAAAAAATAAAATAAATGCATATACAATAAAATCATTATATTTTTATGATTAATTATTATTAATTACCCATAACTTACATTATCTGATGGTTGCTTATTAGCTAAGCAAATTCGACACTGATGAAAAGTTTGATGTTTCAACTCTTTGTTAACAAAAGGATGTGGAGAGACAAGATGACCACATGAATTACAAACTTTGTACCATGCAGCATCAGATGCCTAAAATATTCATTAGGAATTTAGAAAAAAACGCAAATCATTATGTTATAGTAATTTAATCAGGTTCAATAAAAAAAAAGAAACCTTGTTTATTTATGTTTGTGCATGGATTTTATATGCATAATTTATAATTTACCGTAAAAAGTCGTTCATGTAAAAATGCAGTAGCACCATGAGAAATTGTCACATCTCTTTCCATTTCTCCGAATCTTTGAGCTCCTTCTCTGAAAAAAAAAACAATATTATAATCATGGTAATTAGTTATATTATTAATAATGACAAGTCTTAATATTTTATAACAACTTTCAAAACTATTCAGAACATAATATATACTTTAAATATTAAAATTGTACATGCATATACCTTGTAAGACCTCGTTTAGGTTGACCTTCTAATTGAGTAACACTTCCTCGATTTCGGACATTTAACTTGTCATCCACCATATGTCGTAATCGCTATTATTTTATATTGAAACAATACAAGGAAATACTAAATAAATGAATCGACAAAACTTTAATGCTATAATAATCATGTAAAATTAATTATAATTACCTGATAATAATTAATTCCTATGAATATTTTAGCTTCATATTTGTACCCAGTAGCTCCATTATATAAAATTTCATTCCCAAATTTTTCAAAACCAACTTGAGTCATAAATTCAGTAAAAGTATTGGCTGTGAGTGGTGTTTCAAATGCTGTTCCATCTAATTTGGTCCTCATATTTTGAGCTTTAAAACTACAAGCTGCTTTTCCTACCAATGCTTCAATTAAATGTCCAATGGTCATTCGAGATGGGACTGCATGTGGATTAATAATTATATCTGGAGTTATTCCATCTTTAGTAAATGGCATATCCTATGATTTTGTTTTAAGCAAGCAAAAAAAAAAGAAAGAGAAATTATTTTTACATTTGGAAAACAAAGTAATGTTACATATTTAATACATACACCAATGATTCAAATAAATGACAAGAAATAAATATAGCTTCAATAAAAATAAAAAGTATCCTTATTCCTTTTATCTTTTATTATTATAATTTATAATACATTTTATTATTACCTCTTGATTATACACCATTCCAACAACACCCTTTTGACCGTGTCGTGACGCAAATTTATCTCCAATTTTTGGAATTCTTGTTTCCTGTACAACTACTTTATGTGTACGATAACCATCTTCATTTGTAGTGACAAAACTTTGACGAACTACACCTTTTGTGTTTAATTTTGAAAAAGTAGATGCATCACGTTTAAATCCTCCAGAAGTTTGTACCGTCTTCCCTATATTATTTATTTATTTATTATAATAAAGAAGAAACAAAAAACACAACCATAAATTTAAGAACAAAACATACAAATTCTGATATAATGATGTTGATAATAAGTAATAATAATTCATAATTCCAAAATAATGATACCTATGACAGGATCTTTCTCATTTATTCTTGTTCCTACTGGTACAAGTCCATCATCATCCAAATCTTTATAATTTACTGTTGAAGATAGATAACGACAAGTTTCTGGACTTGGTCTTTCAAAACATTCATCTTGTTCTCTACGAGCAGAAATGGGAATTTGAATATCTGTATAAGTTTGCATGACGGAGGAACGTAAAAGACCTCGATCAATTGATGATTTATTTAAAATGACAGAATCCTCCTGATTATATCCACCCATACACATGCACGCAACGATGCATTCTTGTCCAGCAGGTAACTCCCAAATTTTACAAATATCCGCTCCCATTGTACTAATCAAAGGTTTATGGGGATAATGCATCACATGAGATAATAAATTATCACAACGATATTGAAAATTAGTAGCAAACATCCCAATTGACTGTTTCGCCATACCACTCTGTAAATTTTTTGAAACAAATACAAAATAAAAGAATAAAATATCTATATTAAACACAGGATATACAAATTTAAATTTCTATTATCTATTATAATAAAACTACACACATACTTGATATGTATTTCTTGGAGATTGATTATGATCTGCATAAGGGATTGTAGAAGCACTCAGACCCAAAATCAAAGATGGATGAATTTCACAATGTGTATACATGGAATTTTTTTGTCCTAAGTCCTTAGGCCACATTGCAATTCGAGTATTGATGATTTCTCCAGTATCTAATTCTTCAACTACTCCATTTTTTAATAAATCCTCCCAACTACAATATATAAATAATAAATATGAAATACATTTAATTTATTTTACTTTACCTTTTTATAATAATAGTGAAAATTAAATTTCCTTTATAATATTATACGAAATAAAAAATTATAAAACATATTGTTACGTGATTGTTTTGTTTTGAATCCGTTCCAAATAATCACTCTCTGTAATTCTCAATTTATTATCATGAACAACAAGCAAAGGACGACAAATTCTTCCAGCATCAGTACGAATATCAATTTCTCGATTAAATCTGTTATATGCAATTGATACTTCATGAGATATTTCTCCGCAACGGCGTTTATCTCTTAGTCCATTCACTGTTTTTAATGGTTCCTTGTGAACTCCCAACCAATTACCATTTAAATATATTTTACAAGCTCTACATTGAAATATTTAGAAAAGACCAAAAATAGTTAGTAAATGTCAAATGCTAAAAATTAATATAAAATATAATTAAAACGCAGCAGTATTTTATATTTTATAAGTATAGTTGATTATTATTTGTTTGTATATTTTTCAAACTTACGATTTCATATTTTCAGTATTACAATCTTTCAAAGAAATCAATCCAACCTTTTTTAAATACTCAAGAACTGGAGTAGATTTACTACCAACTGTTATACAGGCTGTTAGTGAAAAGTTTTGAACTAATCCAACTGGTTCACCCTCTGTAAATATTTTAAATATATTATATATTATATTGAGATCAAAACTTTTACAGGTATGTTTTTATTTTTTTAAACTGATTACTTTGATTTAATTCATATTAATAAAAAAATAAAAGGATAGGATATGTTTTATTTTTAATAATTAATAATCATTACCAGGAGTCTCATTTGGACAAATCATTCCCCAGTTTGTACAATGAAGTTGTCGAGCTGTTACACTTCGATGTAATTTGGATGGTGTTGTGACACGACGTAAATGTGATAATGTTGACATGTAAGAACATCGATTTAATTCCTATTATTAACCAGATTTGTGTACAGAAGAAAGAGATGAAATAAACGTTTTATTCAATATAAAAAGGAAGAAATAAAATAAATTCCTCACCTGAGAAATACATCCAGTTGCACAATATCCAATTTTCTTATCTGCCCAATTTCCAGTGGCGACAGAATAATTGAATCCTTTAGTAAGAGTAGAAGGATGAAGAATCATTTTTAAATCATATGGAACTCCCAATTCCAATTTTTTATTTATGTACCGTTGAACATCATTTGATACTCGTTTCCAAAGTCTCTTGAACAATTGAAGAAATAATGAGCCAGCCAATTCAAATCGTTTATTAATTAAATGATCTCGATCCTCATATTTCCTTTTCCTCAGAGCTACGTCAATTACACGACGAGTCATGTCACAAATGAATTTCCCCTTTTCCACATCCCAATCTGGAGTTGTTCCGATATTTTGAAGAACATAATCATTTAATACTTCTCTTCCAAGATCTCTTATTTGTGTTCTATTCAAATCTGGTTTGTTATCTTTAATAAGAGAACCTAATAAAAGAATATGAATAATCAAGATTAATAATTTATAATTATTTGTACTTTAGTATTTATTATACATATGATTTATTTTTCATTTTTTTATATGCATACCAATAATTTCTTGTGCCTGTTCTTTACTTTTCCAACAATCCCATAAATCTAAACTATATTGCAAAAGTTGTAAAATTTGGGTTGAATTTTCATCAGTATCTCCTTGTAATACGAATGTTGTTATGTCTCCAATATTATTAAAACCAAGTGCTCGAAATATCAAAACTATATAGTTTAAAAAAAGAAGTATATAATACTACACAACTATTATAAAATTAAAATATGCTTGAAAATTGAGAAAATCCTTTATATTTTTGTGAATATATTTTAAAAATTATTATGTATTTAATTACCTAAAGGAATGGGTTTTTGAAGACGAGGTATGACAACTACAATTTGTTTTCCAGGAGAATATTGTTTCCCACGATGCATAAATAAATGTTTTCTTATTTTATTTTCACCAGCTACTTCGTCTTCACTATCATCATCCCCAATATCATAATCATTATCATTACCATAATAAACACGAGAAGGTTTTTTATTAGTATTAGAATTCTCTGGATTTATATTGAAGATTTTATCATCAGTATTCCTCTTTGCTTGTCTATAATATAGAAAATATAAAGTA
>JABASP010001219.1:0-32534 GCA_019776565.1 Sminthurinus signatus | reverse complement strand
AAATTGCTGTTCAATTGGCTAAAGAATATTTGGAAGACACTAAAAAGTACACTAAATCATAAATACTATTTATATTATTATTTTGAGCTTTCATACTATATAGTCAGTTTTCATATGAGGTATGATGATGAGGTTTTATTAATTAAATACACAATACAGAAGTTTAGTTTTTGATTGTTTTTGCCCTTACAGAAAGCAGAAAAAGATCATTGTCATTGCTACTACAGTCGCTCTGACAAGACAACATTATGAAACTTTCAAGCGTTATTTACCGGATGTCCGTCCTTCCACCTCGATTGATGAATACGGGATAAAAGAAAACGGAGATTATTCTAAAGAAGAAGAAGAAAAGGACCAAGTTCACACAGTTGACTATTTATCAAGTGACCGAGATATAGACAGCTGGGAGAAATCTAAATGGACTCGGTTTTTTAGTCATTGTCATGTACGTATACTTTTTTATCAACGGATATACGTAAAATAAAATTATGTTGTACATTATAGTGTACATTTTGTTATAGAATAAAGAATTTCCCTTTTTTATACTTATTTTGTTTGTTGATGACAGGTGATAGTGATGACTCCAGAATCACTTGTTCGGGCATTGAATGGAAATTTTATGGAAATTTCCCAAATTTCTCTCTTGGTAATGGATGAATGTCACCACACGGATAAAAAGCATCCCATGAACCAAGTACGTATAACGTATAACAAATAATAAAAACTAAAAACCAATTAATTAATTCATCATATTATGTGCATCATTTATGTTGTGTATTGTGTAATGTGTAATGTATTATACATATTACATTATAATTCCTATTTGCACTGTTTGTGTATCTCTTGGACTCTGAGGATATTAATAATAATAATAATTTTTGATTACGTTTAGATCATGGACAATTATCATGAGAAAGCGGCAAATAGTGGACGAGCAAATTTACCTAGAATCATTGGACTAACAGCCACAATAATAAATGGAAAGAAAACAGGAGATGTAGGAAAACAAGTGGAGCAAGTGGAGGAACGTCTAGACGCCAAAGCCAGCACACATTGGAAATATGAAGAAGTTTTGAAGTGAGTGTATAACATACTTGTCACATTCAAAACTACATTTTAAGTGTGTGTAGTTTTTTACTTATGAAATATCTTGTACATTTTCTATGTTCTATACTTTATATATTTGCATTTGTGTGTAGGTACTCAACAAAAGCAAAAGTTCAGTATGAGAAATTTTCCCTTTCTGGAGAATACAGTTGGTCGTCAATGGGCAGTGCTATTAAATCAAGTTTAAATGGGTTTTTACTAGAATTGGCCCAGGAGAATCCAAAGCATTTTGAAACAGATCGTAGTTGTGAAGTAAATCATCCGAGTTTCAGTCCCGACCGAGCATTTAGTAATAAAAGGAAAGAGGTTCAAAAATATGAAAGTATTGTGAAAGATGTCGTCCAAGTTTATGATGAACTAGGTAAAAAACAGTAAATCTAGTACCTGGTTTTCAGTTTTTTATGTTATAAAATATACGACCTTATTATTGAATAATAATGAACAACGATAGTAATGATTATTAAATAATGTTTACAGGTCCGTACTGTGGATCTATTGCTGCAAGGTATAAAAGAGCATTTATAAAGTCTCTTGTCAGATTTACTAATAGAAAAGCTGAGGAGTTTTATATAAAACTTGACAACGCTCTGGAAGAATTTGAGGCGAATTTAAAGCAAGTCATGTCAAATATGAAGAATGAAGCGGAGAAAGTAGAGTATTTTCGAACGGAGAAACTTGGACTCCTCCTGAAAATTCTAGATGACTATCGGTGAGTGTTTTAGTGGTGAAATTAAAATGATGAAAATAAGATATTGAAATTTGATATAATATATTACCAATAATTGTTTCCAAGTATGCTGAAGTAAAAAAATGTGTCTCGATTTTCTAGCTCGGTTCCTGAATCACTTTGTGGCATTGTTTTTGTCCAGAAAAGACTCACAACTCAAGTTCTTTGTTGGTATTTGCAGGTGGGGATCTATTATAAATGTTTAGCCCTGATGAATGATATATTTTGAAGCATTAGATATTATCAATAGTAATAATTATTATTATTTATAATGACTAAACTGAAACTGATATTTGAAATCCTTATTTGTTTTAGGCTTTCTCTCGATCTTGTAGAGGAAGTCATATCCGGGCCAACTTTGTAATGGGAGCCTCTAATACTGAGTTGGACGCACGTGAAAAACAAATCTCAATAGCAGAACAAACGAAAATTTTACAAGGGTAATAATTTTATTATAAAACTTGCTTTCCTTTTGATTTTGTACATATATGTTTTGTATTTCATGTTGGATTTATATAATAATACTAGTAATTTTCTCATTGTATTCTATTTTGTTGCAGATTCAGAAGTAAACAATACAATCTGCTGGTTGCTACCAACGTTATAGAGGAGGGATTAGACGTTCCAAGTTGTAGCTTAATTATTCGGTTGGATTCAATTCAAAATTACCCGTCCTTCATACAATCCAGTGGAAGAGCTCGAGATCCGAATTCAAAATTCATTGCATTTATAAATAAAAACAGTACTACAAATGAAGAAGCCACGTATGAGAAGTTTCTCATCTTTAATAAACAACTCTCTGCTCATCTCAAAGAAGCTGCTCTGCATCCATTTGCTGATGATGATGATGATGACGATTATAGAAATGGTTCAGTTTCAGAAATCTCAGATTTTGCTCCATTTTTAAGTGAAGGCCGAAGATATCCAGCCATCCCCGCTTCAAAATCTATATCGGTTGTACACGAGTAAGTATAATATTTAATACAGTAATAAATAATAATTTACAAATAACTATAATAATTAATACGGCATAATATTGCTATAAATACTTTATACATGATGTTTTAATTTTAGGTACTGCCAAACTTTGGTATCCGACCGTTTCGCTTCCTTTCAGCCCATTTCTTGGCATGAACGAGTCGGTAATGGATTTAAAGCTTGGGTTCAACTTCCTTCTAATTCAGTTATTCGAGATGTTCAAACTGATGGAGTTGAAGGGGGAATTGTTGAAGTATGAAAAAAGATTATAGTTTTCTAGAAATTCCTCTCATCTTTATTCTAAAAAAACCAATAAATATTTGTGCTAATAATCATGTATTTCATAATTTTAATAGGGAGATGTTCAATCCACTAAACGACTCGCAAAATGTTCAGCTTTTTTGAAAGTGTGTGAACAACTCTTCTATCAAAAATGTCTTGATCCAGAAACACTTTTGCCCTTTCCTGCCAAACATAACGCAGCACTTATTAAAATGATTAGTTCTTTAAAAGATGGAATGGAAAAAGATCCAGAGGGGAGAAAAGTTGGATCCAAGAAAAGAACTCAGCAATACATTAAAAAGGTACATAATAATATGTTAAATATGAAATATTTTAGCCTCATTTTTGTAATTAATAATTATACCTACAAAGTTAAAAATAATAATAAATAATGATTAATAATAATATTTGTTTGATAAATTTGTTTTTAGATTGCAGACTGTTTGAACGAAGCTGAAATTCAACCGGGGAGAAAATGTCGAGTGTACCAGATTGTAATTGAGCAAGAGCCAAAGAAATCTGATATTTTGTCCTCGTCTATCTACAGATTTACGAAACGACTGTCTTCCTTCGGCTTAATCGTTCCTGCTTCTGTTGATCTCAAAGTGAGTTTTTAATACAAAATATAAAGTACAAAATAGTCAATAACTCTAAAAATTCATACTAAAAAATCTCATTCTCGTATTTTATATTGTCATTTTTATAATAATTCTAATAAATGTAAAATTTACACACCTTTATTTATGTAGATTCCCAAGTTTTTCCTCCATGTGAATCCTACTATTGGTTTTCTTACTGTGGAATTAAAACCTGTTCAGTCTATAGAAGGAGAAGAAATGGAAACTGGACTAATTTCGTTTGCAGGGGGATTTTTAAGGAGTATTCAAGATTTTGAAAGATTTATTTATGGTGATATTCTTGGACTCAAGAGTATTTTCATGCAAGAATCTTCTTGCTCCTCGTCAATCCTGGTTCCGCTAAAGAAAAATTCGAATACTCAAAAACTTCGGATTCATTCAGAATTAATTCATAGTGTAATGGAGCTAAAATATACAGCAGATGGTTTTTGGCAATCAGTACCTAAACGAGGTGCACAACACATGTTTGGACTGAAGCGACATCCTGATGAAGAGATGGACTATTTAGTCATTCCATGGTATAAATACGAAACCGAGGTAAATTTATAATTCATTAAAATTTTATACGGGATTTATTTTATTCTTTTTTTTTGTTTTTATTGATACTTGCATGATTATGCTGATGTTATAACTTTTAATGTTTTTATTTATTTTTATTTTCCTCAGTTCTGTGCTGTGGTTGAAGTTGCAGATGATTTGACTCCTCTGTCTCCATTTCCAGTTCGTTCCGGTCCATCTAGAGTCAATTACAAGACATATTTCCTAGATAAATATCCAAAAATCAAATCCATCGACGATGACAAGCAAAATCTAATAAGAGTTAAGAAGATTGGGAAAAACTTGAATTTTTTCACTAATAGTAAAAATGTAGGGAAGAATCGAATGGAGTCAGAGAATATTGTGGAATTAATTCCCGAGTTGACAAGAATTCATCCACTTCCTGCTTCTCTATACATTCAAGCCAAATTCCTCCCGTCCATTCTTCATCGAATTAATCGACTTCTCCTTGCTAAAGAGATTGAAGAGAAAGTGAATTCTCCTTCCGTGGGTTATCCAGTCCAAGGTTGGAAATCTCATGTTCAACGAATTTGTTCGCTGACTTTGAGTAAGTATTAAGTATTTTACGAATAAAATGGTGTTTTAACACAACTTACGTTAATTATGAATCATGAATAATAATTATTATTCCTAAAAAGCATACTATTTATTATTTATTATACTGATATTTCATGATCTTTTTTTAGGCTATGAAGATGAAAGGAAATACCTTAAACTAGGACAATCGAATATAAACTCTTCACAAGATTCAACTAGTCCCTTCAAATCTCCTGTTGGAAAAAAGATGAAAATGTACAATGAAGCTAGAGGAATGTCCACAAAAGATGATGATGCGAATAATAATAATAATAATATCGACATGAGATTAGATTTTATCAACCCTCTAGATTATAGTAGTAATTATGAGCTGAGTAAAATGGCAACAGAGATTCGACAGAGGAAACAAGCGAGAAAACCTTTCACCGACTCAAATGGCCTACAAAAGAGTCATTGTAAGTGCATTAAAAGAAGAAAGTATACAAAATTTGTGTCTTTTGTCTCAATTTGTCTTTTAATTTTGAAGTATTTTGTGACTGATATTTAGTTTAATATGTAGTTTAACCCTTGTGTTTATTTTCTCTCTTTTTAATCCGTAACATACATGTACATACATATGTATTATGTATACTTCAGACCTGATTGATGTCAACAGTAGTTTATTGACAAAGTTGAAGAAGTATGATACGGATTTTAATAGTGTCACTTACCCCTCAATTTCTTCTCACCAGCCCACACTTTTTTCACTCATGCAAGTAAGACGGAGTTTTCAATTCGCAATTTGCCAGCCAAAAGACATATATATTTTATATGTCTCTTCACTTTTCCCTTTTTATCATTATTTCTCATTTATTGTTAATTGTTTGTCATGTCTTAAACCAATATTAAAAATATTATTTACTTTTATCATCTTGAGGCTTGAAATTTGAAACCTATCATAGTTTTTATTATTATTATTTTGTATTTATAAAGGCGATGACAGTAATCAACGCACGAGATTTCTTTTCCCTGGAGCGACTAGAGACAATTGGAGATTCTTTCCTAAAGTTTGCCGTGACAAAATTCTTGTAATTTCAAAAACAAAATTAAAAATTATTATTATTATACATTTTTTATTTTATTACTAAATTACTCTTGACTGTGGTATATTGTATTATTGATTATTTATTATCTATATTTTGTTGCTTTTAAAAGGTTCTCCAACTACACAAAACTAAGTGAAGGACGAATGACGGAGTTGAAATCTTTTCTTGTCTCCAATGCTCATTTGTATAGACTTGGGAAGAAGAATTTTGAACTTGGGGAATATCTTTCCAGTGGGATTTTTGTCCCTGAAACTGCATTCTTACCACCAGGATTTACAGTTCCAAAAAAACTTGTAGAGGCTGCAAGTAGACATGATATAAATGAAGATGTTTTCTTGATAGATGGTGAAAATATTGAAAAATTTGAGGTATTCATTATTTACATATTTTTCATATTATGTACTTTTTAAAAATGCTAAAATAAGAAATAAATAATGCATATTTAAATCTTTGTGTATGAATTATGAATGATAATGAATAATAAAATAATGATAATAATGATAGTGTGTTGTTTTTAATTGTGTAGAACTGGAGTGAAGAAGAATTAGACCAATGGATTGTTGAAAAGCAACCGTTGATGCGCAAATTCCTAGATGATAATAAAAAGAAGATGAAGCCAGAAAACACCGGGCTAAAGTATACTCGAGTTGGGGACAAAAGTGTTGCTGATTCCGTTGAGGCTCTTTTAGGTGCTTATTATATGGCAGGTAAAGCTACGGGAGCATATCAGTTCATGGAGAAACTTGAACTTCAAGGTCCATTGTTAAAAAGAAATTCAAGGGTAGTTGAAGGAGGAAGAATTGTGGAGGAAGAAGAAGTAGAATGGATTCCTCTACAAAATTGTCCTCTGATGACTTCCTTTGGGCTCATCAATAAGGAAGATAGTTCCGTTGGCAAGCATTTACCTCAATATGAAGAATTGCAGAAATTAATAAATTATACGTAAGCATTTTAAACGTAATAAGTAATAATAATGACTTTTATATTTCATTTCAAGATTGATATACTAAATAAAAAATAAAAAATTGTTTAGGTACTATTGATAATTCTTGTCATTTTTAACGTTGAATGTTTTAGATTTAAGGAGCCGTGGTTATTGGTTCAGGCTTTTTCTCATCCCTGCTACATGGCAAACAACACAACACCTCCGTATGAAAGATTGGAATTTATTGGAGATGCCATTTTAGGTAAAAATTGTGTATAAAATAGAAAACCGAATACTAGAATTTTTAGTACATAATGATTTGACTTTAAAATTGAAAAATTGTTATTCATTGCTTTTAGATTTCCTCATTACGGATCACATTTATCAAACTGGAGAATTAAATCCTGGCCAACTAACCGATTTGAGATCCGCTTTAGTGAATAACGTTACTTTTGGATCACTTGCCGTTCGCTTTGGATTGCACAAATTTCTTTTATGTTCCCAAGATATTACACAAGCTATCAGAACTTTTGTAGATTTTCAAGAGGAAAATAATCATGAAATTACTGAACCTGTAAGTTGCTTTTTAGTCTACTTGTATCTTTATTCTAATGAACAAAGTCAGTTAATAGTAAAAAAAATCGTACATCCATAAAAATCAAAAAATAATAATGAACCATGAACTTTGTCTTTTATTTTCCTAAATAGTTCAGTTGTATAGAAGAAGATGAAGCGTTAGTAGTGGAGGATATTGATGTTCCAAAGATTTTGGGAGATATATGGGAGAGTCTAGCTGGTGCTATTTATGTGGACAGTGGATATTCATTGGATGCTGTGTGGAGAGTTTTCTATCGTCTCATGAAGACAGAAATCGGTATGAGTGGTATTTTTTCCTGTTGTAGACTGTTCAAAATTCCAGTAAATTATCCAGTATTATATTTTATATTTCATACTCATTACATTTATAAATATGCAACAGGCTTTTTTAAATTAAAATATTGTGTTCATTACTTTTGTGTACAGATTTATTTTCTAAAAATGTCCCAATGTCTCCAGTAAAAAGGTTCTATGAAAAATTTCCACAAGCTCGTAATCTTTTTACGTAAGTTGAATAATCATTCATGTTTATTTTCTACTTTTACTAAACCATAAACAAGAAATGAATTTCACAAATCTATATTATTTTATAATTAAATTGTGAATAGTTTATTACATAGTTTGCCAATTTTGTATATTGTCATTACAGGAATGTATCAGATGAATGGCGTGAGAAAGAGAACATGAATCGAGAACTAACTTACATTCAGCTAAACATACCCCATGAAAATTATAGAGAAATTGTTGGGATGGGCAAAAATAAGAAAAGTTCTAAACTCGCAGCTTGTAAATATGCTATGAAATTTCTCTGGAATATTTGAACTGTGATTATTATAGAAAACTTATAAAGCATAATATATATTATAGATGAACCATTTCTTATTCATTATGCACTATACATTTTGAGAAGGTTTTGTTTTATTACCTGTTTCATATTTTTTGTGATTTACTTATTATTAATTGTTTTAGACACCATAATTTATGTTTTGTTGTAGTACAATATTTTTAATATTTCATGTATTATATGATTTTTATGTACTACATAATATACTACCAATAATAATAGTTACGAATCTAGTTATTACCATTTTTAATTTTTAATTATGAAGGTGTCTATTATACCAAAACTCTATTGTGTAATTCTAGTTATTACTGTTGTCATTATTATTTATAATTATTATTGTGATTTTGAAAAAGCAATTTGCTTTTTTAGAACATTCCGCAGTAGTAAAAAAAATCGAATTCGTAGTAATTCGTTAAAAATATAGATGTGAGCGAGAAAACGTAATAATTATTGTAATTTTTGTTATATGGGAATATTGCAACGAAAAACTGAAAATGGACTGGAGTGCTCAAATCGATAAACATACTATATTGTGATAATATATTGTCGTATTATGCAATACATAGTTCCTTTTGTACGCTGTAGTATTTTGTATAGAGTATGGACTTGTGTAATATTATATTACCAAAACTGAAAAACGCAACCTAAAGGTGTTAACCCTTCATTATAATTTATAATAAATCAAAAGCGTTTTACAATCAAATCATCATTTTCTTGAACTGTGTGTGAGAATAAATTCTACAATTATTTCTCATTGAAAATCATACTTTCTCTACTCTCTCCATTCTTTCACCAAAAATCGAGAGGCCAAATATATAGTGTTTTGTATTTGATAACCATGCAAAAATTACCTAATTTCTCGTTGAAATGTGAAATAGACAACTCTGTGCTCATAAAAATGGAATAAAAAATTGATAGACTTTATAATAATGCAAAAAATTAGACAAAAAGGGAAAATTTTATGACTGCATCCAGTGGGAATCGAAGCTAGGAGTAAGCCTTTCTTGTAATAAATAATAGTTGATACACGAGAAATAAGAACTAGAGATTTATGAAAACTTTTCCCTACTTTTGGTACTTTTCTATTTGAAAACAAAAAAAATTTCTCGTTTCAAAAATACGAAATGAAAACTGTGTGTACACAGAAGATTAAAATTTAAAACTGAATGTGTTTAAAAAAGAGCAAAAGTTTGTTTGAATGACCTGTGGTTTTGATTGAAAGAATTGGCCTTTGACAAGTTGTGCAGGTTTGTCTTGGTAGACTCCCTACGAATTTTTACGAACACCGGTTGTAGCCAGTGAAAGTAAATACTGTATCGATATCCCCTATTTAGTAGGTGAAACGATGCTATTGCAGACGTGCCTTTTTTAAAACACTCTGCAGTGACGTCACAATCTTTTCTGAAGGCAACGAAAAGTCTCCAGCTCTAAGCCTTTCGGCTAACGCTAACAGGCCGAGAGCCTCATGAAAAAAAGTACTACTTCTACTTTCGCTGTTTACTTTTCTCGTTGTACGTGTAACGTGTATAGTAAATAGTAAGCAGTACTGCATTTTGCTCACTTCTGTTTTATGTTATACATTTAAGAGTTTTATAATAATAATAAGTAGCTACTGAATCATTACGTTTTTTAGTTGTCATTCTCTCTACACTCCACATATTTAGTTTTGCCTTTCACTTTCCTCCTTCCTCGGTTTTCATGTATAAAATATACAAAATAAGTACTTACTTCATTCTGAATTGCTCCCTTTTGTATTAATAAAACTATAATTTATCATTTATCATCCAAGCACATTTCACACTTTACTTACATCTTTCATCCTCATAGTTGCATAATATTTATTATTATTTACTGAAAAATCGAATGTATTATGAAAAAAATCTAAATGATCTGAGGTAGGAGCTGCCTCATTTAGTTAAAAAATATGGAATAATCGCAAACGGTAGAAAATTTACTTTGGCTATCAAACTTTTTCCTTTAGCTCACAATTCACAATAATTATTAAAGATTTTCCTGTTGAAAAATATCAATTTTTTGTATTCATTTTCCAGTTTCTAGTTCTGCCAGTATAAAATACATCAAACCACAAGAAAACTAAATAATAGAAGTTAAAAACTGTTATGTGTAAACAAGTGCAAAAGGAACAGGAAATTTCCAAGCATGTTAAAAAGGGCAAAAATATAAGTGTGACCTGTGGATTTTAGAACTAAGAATTGTCTTTGTTAAACGAAGAGGTGCAAGCCCTAATTAAGACCTACGAAGTGTGGCGTGTGAGTGTGGTACACCGAAGAGGATCAGACAAAGACATTAGCCTTTCGGCTAGCGCTAACAGACCGAGAGTGACTGGAAAAAAACTTATACTATTCTCACTCTTCACACGTTTCATGTTTTTTTCTTTTTCTTGCATGTTTATTGTACATTGAATATTGAACATTGAACAGAATGTAGAATATAACATTCAAGTTTTGAATGCATCTCATTTTTCGCTGTGTATTTACATTTATTTACTATTTACGTATTCCATTTTATCAGTATCAATATGAGATAGGAGTTCTTCATTATTCATTTCTCCTAAAAACAAGTAAATGTCCCTAGTCTCTAATATGCTCCATGTTGTAAAGTAATATGTTGGTGTTTGTAAAGTTAAATTATCATAGATCATAGATCTCTGACATGATTATTTATACGATTGACTTAATTTAAGTCCGTGGTGCAAAGGTGTCTTAAATATGCTCTGTAGAGAACGAGGCAATGGTGTTTGAAAATACAAACGGCGTTGAAAGCGCACATACAAAATCATTTCTCTTCTTTCTTCCGCCTTTTCTGTCTTTCTTGTGTACTTTTAATTCACGAGCATGATATGAAAATAGTGAATCCAATATTATTTTTATTGAGCCCAGACCAATTAAAATGGCCATTAAAATCGATAACTGTACACCAAAAAAGTAGAACTACACCAGTCAAAGTCTTAAATTGATAAGTAATTCATGCTCAAGTCAACGCCGTTTAAAATAAAATTGATCTTGCACCCGCAAAACCTTTCGCTGACTGTAGGAAACAGTCCGATCAAAAGTCTAGGATATGGATAAAAATGGAAAGTAGAAATACAATGTATTTTGCATTTTGCATTTTGAAAGGGCATAAAAACTACATTCTTGCTTTTGGTTTGACTTTTTTTCTGAAATTTCAAGAGAATGAAAGCACAAAGAGAGGCATATAATAGATGAATGCAAATATACCAAATACTGAATGTGTGTGCATGTCAAACTGTGGAATAAAAGTATTTTTATTCCTTACCCTCTATGACATTTTATAAAAATAGTCCACTTCAATTTTGATTGTGTATTTTACGAAAGATTCTGACGCCGCTCAAAACTCTCATCCGTCTACTTGAATATTGCATTATGTAGATCTGAAATTTTGAGATGTCGTAACACAACTTCACGGAGTAAATAACTTGACACAAGGATGGATCAATCAAACTTTAATCAGTTATTGATGTACATTTATTTATTTCTTTTAAACATTATTTTTTTACTTTCAAACAACAAATTGAACAGTTTGTCCACAAATGTAAAATTTAAAACTCATAATTATGAAAAAAAGCTGCGAGCATTGCATGAAAAACTGAGCGCAAAAAATGAACGTCCAAAAATGAGCTGAATTACTTAAAATTGGTACTTGATAACTTAAAATATGGCAAACGTGATTCTCTTCATTCAGCAACTTATTTTTAGAAAATTTTAGGTCTACTTCAATTTCCAACTCATTTGCCAACACCTGTAAAACTCTTATCAGTGATGCATCCGTGTCCATAATAAATGATAATATGTATATGTCAACTTCAATATGCAAAGAACAAAGTCCATAGACAAGTAAGTGTTACAAACTACTAGAGAAGAAACCGGATTATTCCGGATACCGGGCCCTCGCTTTCTACAAAGAACTCGTTGGAAAACGAGGCCCGTGGACATTTGTCGGTTTCGGCAGTGCCTCTTCCAGTCGTCCAGTCTTGAGCGTTTCTGTGATTTAATTCTAAACGGATTTGGTGGTGCTACAAAGGACCGCTGTCAAAAAATTTGTTTTGAATTTTGACTGGGTTCGGTTGATTTGTTATAACTTTTGAAAAAACGGGACATTTTACAATTCACGGGAGTTGTAAATTCCGAATCCTGAATTCAAAATTCAGATCCTATGGACAAAACTGAAAACATCAAAAAGATGAAAATAATTCTAAATCCAGTTTTGCTGGATTTCAAAACAACAAGCGTCAAGCGTAGAAATGGAAATTTGGGTTCAAGTGAAAAACCCTTTTCTCTCCCTCCTTTCTGTTTTTCTGTGCACAGTTTTTTTTTCATTTTTGCTTGTGGTTTCTGTTTTCTGTTACACGAATAAAGAACCTGAAAACACCGTTGTATTCGGAAACGCCGCTTCCAGCCTTTTTTGTCTTTGGGTATTTTTATAACATGACGGACTTGTTAGTATTACAAAGGACCATTTTCAATTTCGAAAAATTTATTTTGTTTTGACGGGGCTAAATTGCTTTGTTTAACGTTTGAAAAACGGGATATTTTCCTTCTTATGGAACTGGGTTGAATTTTGGTATCCTCAAAAAAGTTTACTCTACCTCTTCAAACTTCAAACTTTATTAGTCAGGAAGGAAACCTGAAAGCTTGTGGAGGGAACTTCGTACATTAATCTCCAGCGAACCAACGTTAACTTGAAGCAGTCACTATTAGTGACATTTTTGACATACACGCTCTGGGCATCGACCATGAGCAAAACAGAACGTCTTTGCTCTGGGTTTTGATTGAACATTCAGGTTTTAACGAATCTCCGTCCTTAAGAAACTCCTACATGAAATTCAAGTGTAATGTCTTTTTAAAATACGGGAAATTTTTCCTGAATTGTAAATCAAAGGCAGGGGGAATAGAAAAAACCGGAATCTCTGAATCTGAACGGGCAAAACTTAAAGTTTAAACTTTGGGGACAGACTCAAATTAGCAGAAAACAGAAACGGACTTATTTCCGTAGTCTCTTCAAATTTCCAACGTCAAATTGGCTTGTGGCTCATCCCGATGGATTGTGCTGTTAAAGATAAAGCAATAATCAAGTGTCACAATGGAACACCTCCTTTGGGTTAAATTTGCATCAACTGTCAACTGCGATTGTTGCATTTCTGCTAGTAAATGTCAAACCACAAATAAAATACTCATCAAACTTTAGAAACGGGAATGTTGGTGCATTGAAAAGCTTTTTGAAGTTGAACGTTGAGGTTTGAGGTTTGGGGGATTCGGATGAACATAAAGAAAACTTGGAGCTCAATTGGAGCAATTTTTTCGAGCCTACAGGATCTTCCAATAAAAACCTTGTCTATTGTCGACTTTTCCACATTGGACGAGAAGTGCCGAGAAACACTGACAGAAAAAATCAACCTTGACATCATCAATGACGAAAGCTGCGAGGCTATTGAAGCTTCAAACGTTGTTCAACAAAAAGGGTATAAAAATGGACAAGGAAGAAAAACTAAGAACGCGGACATGTTACTTATTCCTGAAGATTATCTACGATCTACGCAATCTACAAAATTCCCTATTCATTATTCATAATTAAATTTTTGATTCTTAATAAAAACGGGAAAACAGACACGCCTTTGTCGTGAATGATACTCAGTAATGAAAAATTACGTAATGTGGGACAGTTTTACTTGAAGATTTCAGTTCGCAGCTGATGAGGTTGACATATAAAAAGGCACAAAATGAATTTTAAATAAGTATAAAAAGCACGGTTAAAGCTTCGACATTCGGCGTTGTCCCGGTGCAATTCCATCAAATACATTTGCCTAGAGCGACCCTTTGAACGTTGAATCTGAAGAAATATGGATCAGGTTCTCTTTTATATAAACGTCCAACTATTTAAAAAGTTGTGTCATTTAAAAATTAAAACGGGAATGTGATAAACGTTTTGGAGAAAACGGTAGATTTAACTTCGAGGCTCTGTTGTAAATTGTAAAGTTGAAAAACTTTACACGGGAAAACAAACCTTAAAAAGTGCGGCCAACATTGTGAAAACTCTTAAAACCTAAAAGCCTAACTAAAGCGTGAAAATGGAGCAAATACAAAATGTCAGCTAACGGACGAGGTAAATTTTCGTTGTTTTATTTTTCCTCAATATTTTAACACAACAAAGCCACAATTTTGATTTCTCATTTTAGTTATTAGTTCTCTCAGCTTATATACTGGAAAAATGACACTTGAAAATAGCAAAAAGAATAAACTGGGAAAAGAAAGAAAATAAGCTGTCAAGAAACAGGAAAAAAGGACGGAGTTTCTCTATCTCAAACTGCAGGGCTTTTGTGACAACTTTTGTGAATTGGTCTAGCTCATCTTTTTCAAATGAAAACTTGCTCAAAACAAGAAAAAAACACCTGCCGTAGCTTTTCAATTCCTTTAGACTTCAGATTGCAAACACTTCATTGGTAAAAATTTCCCATTCACAACAGATTCTACCGTCTTTGAATACTACGCAGAGCCACGAGGAATTCTCTTGGGTTTCTGAACGTGAACTTTTTGCCCTTGCAAAAGAAGTGCAAGACACAAGACGACAAGCTGCTTATGAATCCTGATTTCAATTTCCTGCCCTGCTCTTGTAGACGACTAATTGTAAGATGAAGGAAACTGCTGCCTGTTGTAATACACTTTTGTCGAGGCGCACTTTTACTTGAAAAGTCATTGCTTTTAAAACGGGACTGTTTTCCATTTTGGGGGTTTGGGAATGTCTTTAGGAAGAGTATCAACTTTTGTTATGAAATGCTGGAGAAAATTGTAACTCAAAAGCGAAACAAATCCAAAAACTTTGGAGATCTTGCTGAATCTAAACCGGAAAAGCTTGTAGACGAAATCGCTACCAAAAACGGTTTACTTCAGAGTGCTGATTTCTGAGGAACGAAAAATGCTCCAAGTTACGACGAGGCGTATTTAAAATGTCAGGAAGAGTTGGAATAGTCAGCGGAGTAAGTAATTAAAATGGCTGTAGAATTTACGTGCTTCAAATTTGTTGGCGGATACTTTCAATAATCGTTAAAGTACACGATTCAAAACAGGTTTACTTGTCTTTTTCAAACGGGACAAAAACTGTAGACAGTTTTATATAATTTGTTGATACACGGGAGGAAATCAGTTCAAAATATTATGTGAGACTGTTTTCTGTTTTTCAGGGTGGAGGGAGGGACGTCCGTCCTCTTCGGAATAACTCAAGACTCAAAATTCGGCATCTTTCAGAATTACAATATCCACATAATGGAAAATACGACAAAAATAATTCTCCAAAAACTCTCAGCGGAATTTTCCCACTTGAACCCATTGGCAATTTTGACAGCAAAACTCACATCATTCACCAGCGTTTAAAGATTCAGGAACCATCTTTCACATCTTTCTTTTTCCAAAAATGGAAAGATGGTCCTTTTTCATCAGGGATTTTGGTATTGTGCAGGGCGGAGTGCCAAAACACTATAAGGGTTGTTTAAGTTATTATGGGAGTAATTTTAAACACTTTTTGTAGAATAATTCTACCGACAAAGGCAAAGAAAAGTGTTTGGATGACAAAACATCTGATAAAAAAGCAAGTGCGCAAGATGAAATTTGGGAACAAGTTAAAGATCATTTCCTATTTTATTGTACACGAATTTATCTCAACTTTTGCAATAACCAGGTTTTGTTCGACGTACGATGCTCATTTTCGAAAGGTTTGTTTTTTTGTTTGACTTTTATAACACGGGACACACGACACACGGGACATTTTACGGGAGTTATAAATCCTATAAAACTGAAAACAACAACAACATCTAAAGCGAGTTTTTCATTCCGATTTGGATTCAAATGATCCTCAAGAAACGGAGGACGGATTCTTTTCCGTCCTTTGAATTTTCAGTATTTGCCGAAGTCGCAAAGTTCAAAATAGGTGTCATTAAAAATAACACTTATTCTCGCTTTCTGCAAGTTGTTCCAGCTTATCATCCCACGTCAAACGTCGAAGATGCGATGTAAAACTCTTAAGAAACACTGGACATCATGTCTGAGACAGAGCAAACAGTTACAGGAAACTGCAAAACCACTCAACAACCGGAAATTTCTAGTGCCAATTCCACACAAAACACGTGTTTGTGCCATAACTAATTTTATGTATAATAATCATGTGTTTCTGTTTTAAATGACAACCCTCCGTCTGATTTGTTGAACTCACATCATTCAATGGCTTGTAAAATATTCGACTATGTAAGCATCTTTCATCTTTCCATTTCCGAAATTGGTACCTTTTTTGTGGAGTTTTTAATATTTAAGGTTTCAAGTCCTACTTAAATGAAACTGGACAGAAGCTTTCAATATATTTAATAATACTGAATGCTGGGGAACAACTGGTGTAAGCAGCTCTCAGGAGTCTAGAGACTGGAGACCTTTCTGGATCTGAAATATTTTGTATGTGATGTAAACAAGTTATTACTTCTGACCTCAAGCACTATGACCTAGGATCCAGAATTCTACTTGAACAAAGCATCCTCATTATACTTCTCGGGAGCTTTGGTCCTTTGATGGGCGGAGTGCCAAAGCCCTAAGGGCAGTTTCTGTGATCATGAGTGTCTTTTTGGACACTTTTTGTCGAATAATTGTCCAAATAAAAGGAAAGAAAAGTGTGTGGATGTTACAACATCTTCTGACAACAGAAAAGGAACAAAGTGAATTGTTGGGGCAAGTAAAAGAACATTTTCTCTTTCTCCTGTGTATTTTCATGTAGACGGTAAATGGTTCATCTACTTTTCAAAAGTGTTTCCTCTTGCAGGATTACGCCTTCGCCCGAAGAAATTCTCGTTGTTTGTGTTTAAATCGCGTGTCTGTTTGTGATCGGGACTGGAAAGATTTACTTCTTTATATTTTGACTGGGTTCAGTTGCTTTTTGTTTAACTTTTAAAAAACGGGACATTTTACACTTGACATTTCGTGTATGGGAGTTTTAAATCCTAAATCAAGCTCCTATAAAACCGGAAGCAACAAAAACTTCTAAAACGAGTTTTTCATTCCGATTTGGAATTTGGATTCAAATGATCCTCAAGACTCAAGAAACGGAGAACGGATTCTTTTCCGCCCTTGGAATTTGTAGTATTTACAGAAGTCGCCACGTTTCAAGTAGTTGCCATAAAAAATAACAACTATTTTTGTCACTATCTTTATGCTGTTCCAACTCAACATCCCACGTCAAACGTCGAAGATGTAATGTAAAACTCTTAAAAACACTGGACATTATGTTTGAGACAGGGCGAATAGTTACCAAAAAAACACAGGAAACTGCAAAACCACTTACAATTAAAAACCGGAACCAAAATCAATGTGGCCATTTTACAAATGAAGCAAAATCAGTCCAAACTGTTTGTAAACGCCTTTTACTACAGAATTGGACCAGCATAAGTCGGCAGAATATTCTTCTGCCGACTCGTCGTTTCTTATTCCTAGAAATAGTTTTCAATGGACAAGCTCACATCATTCAATAGCGTTTAAAGAATCCAAGTTTACTCCTTCTGCTGTTTTAAACAACTTGTAAATTTTTTCTTTGGGGAGTTTTTAGCTTTCAAGTTCTGTTTTAAAGAAACTGGACAAAAGCTTTCAATATATTTAATATTGAATGCTGGGAAAAGTAGTATTAGCGGCTCCTGAGTCTGGAGCCTGTTGTGGAGACCTTTTTGGATCTGAATTATGACAAAAAACCGTAATCAGTTACACGACATTCTTTTCGGAGTCTACAGCAAAGGGATTCCTCACAGTCTATTCAATCGTCCAATTGTACACAACGACAAATATGCTTGACCGAGCTCACAAGCCTCTAATAAAAGCTTTGGTTCTTCCCAATCCCCAGTTCACATGATTCAAATACAAAACGGTCCAGATAAGTGAAATCTTGTACATGCGGAAGAAAATCACACTATTCAAAAAGTGCTTCAAAATCTATAATGACTTTTGTTCTAAATTATTTGGAGCGGTGATGCTAGAATTTTTGTTTAGAATTTTGATGTTTAGCTACTTTACAACCATCGCACAATCATCAAACTTGGGAGTAAAATCTGAGAAGAGCTGTCGCTTATTTTTATGGGAATTATTTGTTGTTTTTTAACCTTTTCAAAACGGGACATTTTCCATTTTACAGGAATTGTAGAATTTGAATACCTATTTTCACAAACTTTCAGGTCTCATCGAATCTTATTTATTAAAAAAATTACTACATGAAATCCAAGTATAAACAGTAAAGTATTTTTTGAACACGGGAACCAGACCAATTTGTCGAAAGCAACCTCTTTTTAAGTCCTCATCAGGAGTTTGGTTGTCTGCTGGACGAAGTGAAAAAGCCCTTATTACTGTTTCCGTGTTTCAGTGATAAAATGGTTTTAAACACTGTTTGTAGTTTGTAGAATAAATCTACAGGCCAAGGGAAACGAAAGTGGCTGGATGACAAAACAACTAAAAAAAACAGCTTGTCACGAAAGGGAAACTTGGGTGGTTTTTAACTGGGTTTAGTTTTTAGTTGCTTTGTTTAACTTTTAAAACACGGGACATTTGACATTTCAAGCCAGTAAATAATAAATCGAGAATTCATATCCCATAAAATTGAAAACATCAAAAACATGTGTGAATCCTATACCCAGATTTGCTGGATTTCAAAACATGTTCTAAAAACAGTAAGCGAGGATATTTTTTGTTCAAAAATATTTGGAGCTTCGATTCTGGAAGCTTTATTCCAGATTTGAATTTTGAAGTGGAGCTATTTCACAATTATTGAACAAACCTCAAATTTTGGGCAAAAGTTTGGCCTGATTGTTTTCATCGTCATGATAATTTGTCAATGGGTAGATGCATAACCGTAAATCTGGAACACAAGATAAAAAAAACTAAACGTTACTTTCATGTAGATAAACAGGGGGCATCTGATGATTCGAGAGTTCATCATCTTGAACAAAGAACTAATAAACATTGATGTAACGGGCTTATCCTGAACCCTGAACTACACTGTGGTTTACTTTTAATATTCGTTTACTTCTCACTTTTCATGCTACTAAAAGTGTTGTTGACTTTGTAGATGAGGAAAAACATGAACCTACATGTTGTAATGTCTTTCAATTACTTTTATTGGAGTTATATTTGTTTTGTAACTTTTGACAGACGGGACATTTACTTACAAGAGTTGTAAATCCTGAATTTTGAATCCAAATCTTATAAAACTGAAAAAACGTTAAAAAACGTATATAAACAAGGAGAAAATCTCGGAATCAATTTCATTGCCTTTTTGGTTTTATTTTTTATTAATGAGACAAACGACAAGTAACATCTTTGAAAAATGTACTCAATCTGAAATTTGAAGCCAAGCTCATATTTAACCATTTCAAACAATGGACTACATAAAATCATGCAATGAAACGTTTATTTTGCAAACAAGGAAAGCCAAATGAAATCAAAAAGGGAAACACTGTTGTGTACAAGAACACAGAATTTGATCAACACCTTTAACACTCCTTACGATTATGACAGCGTACTTGACTTGGGACCAGGTTGCGCAACTTCAAACACCTTTTAAAATCTTTTGTGAATTGTGAACACGGGACATTCGTTGAAAATCAACGGAAGATGAACAGAGGAAATCTTAATCTGGATAACTAAATCACCTGCAGTAGCAACAGAATTGTGGGGTTTTTCTTCATCATCAAAACTTAAAAAACAGAAATATGATAACGTCATTGAAAATGGGAAATTAGAGCATCAAAAATGTTCTCATTCTGCAGCATCTCATGATTTTCTTTAAGGAAACCTTGCGCTGGACCATACAAAACAAAGATGTGAAGACAAAACCCACAAGAAAATTAGTAAAATGACGAAACATGGATTCGTCAGAAGCTATTTTATTTTGATTCCCACAAATAAAAGTCCTTTTTAGGATTCCGAATTCCAAATGTGAATAAGTATTATAAAATTGCCTTGAACAGTGAAACATGGGCAAAAAGTAGAAAGTTTAACTTTGGGGTCCAGAATCAACTGAACAAAAACAGACTTTATAGTTCCTGTCCGCGTTTCTGCCATTCACATCAAGTGTGGCTTTCAAGTGTCGAGCATGTTTCAAGAACATTAAGTGTTTTTGATCAGCTGAGCGTCAGTGAAATGGAGTGAAAATCAAACAGCGCATGCTGTGATTGACGAAATCTGTGTGAAAAGATGAACATCAGTGTCATTGACCGCCCGGAGGAAAAACATCATAAAAAGCTCTATCACAGCAGCACACTGTTTTGACATTTTATATTGTCATCTGCGTAAAATATTACATGGGAAATAAATTTCCTCATCAAACTTGAGAAACGGGAATTTTAGCACAGAGGTAAGCATTGAGGTCTGTGTTTTGTGGTTTGGGGATTTGTAAGAACACAAAGTGAAAAATTGGAGTGTTGGAATAACAACTATTGTTTCGAGTTTCGAGTCTACACACGACAGGATGAACTAGCACTACCAAGAAAAACCTTGTGGATTGTGGTTTATTTGGAACAAATCTTTTGCTCAACAGAGAATAAAGAGCTTTTGCTTTTACTTCAGGTGAGTGAAACTAGTTTTCCAAACGACTTCCCTTTTATCCTCAGGATAATAAGTGTAAGAATTTCTTTGTATTCTGATTCTGAAGTATCCAACCTGATAGATATTTTTGTTTTTTGTCTTACACATCGTACGTTGTCAGACAAAATCAGCTCTAAATACTAAATACCCACGAGATATTGTTTAGAATGAATTCCGGATCTGTTTCAACCACACAGAAATGAAAATAAAATGAGTTTGTAACATTTAAATATGCATAAAGGTCAGTATGACTTATGACTTATCAATACGGGAAAAAAGTCCACAGTGTTGCGCAACAAATGCTGATTAAACTTGATAGGGAAAAGACTTGCTTTAAAAAAAAGTCCGGTGACCAGAGGCAAACACAAAAGGCGCAGTCATGAGTCATGACTATTTGTTTTAAGGTCAAGATTGAAGATCAGTCATCACCGGGAACAGCCTGTGCTGCTGCGAGATTCCGCTGTCGGTGATCAAGTTTTCCTTTTTTAGTCTAAAAGTTCCATCTCTAACTTTGTACTTTTAAAACTGGACAACAAAGAATAGAATGGGGAATGGGGAACAGAGAAAATACAACATGATTGTATTTTCTTCGATGATCATCGAATGTTCTTCCAAACAAAAATACCAAAGAACCACCTGCAAAGAGATCGGAAAGATGAGGTATTAAATTGTCTTGAAAATAGAGGACAAGAGTTAAAAACTTAAGCTGGTAGAATCAAATTAACAGGAACTTTCTAGTTTTTGTAAACTTTTCAGATGTGAAATGAGCCATTTTGAATCAACTTTATGAGTTTTCTTTCAAAAACATGAACCATTTTAGATTAGCTTGCGGACATCTATTAGAAAGAAGAATAAAAATTACGCTGAACAACGTCAGAAGTCAGAAGCAGCCCCGCACGAATTTCCACACCAGCTGAGCTTACGAAAATCAAAAATTCAACAAACCAGCAAAGAGGAACAACGATAAAGCCCTACTAATTTGAACTGGTGAAAAATTCTAAAAGCTTACAAAATGTCGATCTCAGGAAAAACGATGGCCTTGCACAATGGATAATAATGTAACATGCAAAAGCAAAGCTGAATTTACTGGGCTTTGATGGAAAATTGATTACTTTATAAAAACGGGAAATTAACTGAAAATAAGTTCCACACTCCACACTATCAGAAATCAGAAACTATAAGGGGAAGCGAGACAAAAAATTTAAATCAACACAGGAAAGTAAAAGAGTAAAACGAAGCGCTTAGCGATTGAACAATGAACTACGAGTTACTTGTACACAACCCAATCTCTAACATAAAAAAATAAAAGGGACGGGGAAAACCTATACAAAACTAAACATGTGGGTAATAAATATGAAAATGCAGAGTTTACATTTATATTCAAATTTTAAAGAATTCAAACCTAATGTCAAGGGATCACAAGAGAAAATTCTGAGAGCTGATAGCCAAGCTGAAAAAAGAAAAATCTTCATCAGACGGCAACAACTTGCAACAAAAAACCCTTCAAATTTACAGTACACTCGACGCTCGTCATACTGTAACCAATTCAATAATACGAAATACTTGGTCCGATTGTGGACGTTATTACTCAACCTTTGAACCTTCCAACCTTTAAATTTTATCCAGTACCCAGTGTCAACAATAATTTGCATAATGAAATCAAACTTTGTTTCTTGTAACTTTGATTCTTAATAAAACGGGAAAGACAGGTGCGTGATTGTCGTGAACAACAGAAGACTTTTGTGGGACATTTTTTGCTTGAAGAGGGGAGTTTTAGACTTTGAAATTTATGTTTGTACCACAAAACCGGGACGAGTCACGAGATGCATTGTTAATTTAATTGCTCTGGTTGAACCAAATTTTGGGCGTCTCTCAGGACTAGATTCTGCATTCTCCATTTAATTCTAAGAAACGGAAAACGGACAAGGAAAGGCATCCTATACTTTTCCTTGTCAAAATATGAAAACATTGTTGGAGGATTCTGTGACGAGTAATTTTTGAGGAGACAGATGAAAAATGGATCCAGAATTCTATTATTATCTGCAAGAACTCCTAGTACATTTTGTACAACAAAAAGGACTACTTCACGATGTTCTGCACCGCCAGAAGATTATCACCATTGTAATTCGAAAATGTAATGTAAAATGTAAAACTCTTAAAAAATACTGGACATTGGACATTGGACATCGTGTAGAAAACGAAATGAATACCCAGTGAGGTTTCATGCTCTGGCTAAAAAGTGAGCCAAAGCTAAGCAAGTTGAATAATAATAGATTTTGAGGAGGCGGAAGATCGGTGTGAAGCATTCATCGGTCATCAGAAAACTTGAAAAATGACTTGCTTGGCGATCCAAAACAATTTTATGTGTCTTTTTCAAACGGGATAAAAACTGTAGACAGTTTTAAATGTATTTATAAACGGGAAGAAATTAGTCCAAAATATGCGAGACTGTTTTCTGTTTTTTAGGGTGGAGGGAGGACCCTTTCGGAGTCACCCAAAATTCAAACTTGTCCAACAATCATCCGAGTAATTTCAAAAATTACTTGGACGAGAAAATTCGCCATCAAGATTCGGAACATCTAAATCGGAAGTGTTTAACACCGTGTCTCATTGTCTATTAAATGTACGTAACTCACATCATGCAATAGCGTTTAAAGAATACAAGTTTTTTCCTTCTTTTGTTTTAAACAACTTGTAAATTTTTTCCTTGTGGAGTTTTTAGCTTTCAAGTTCTGTTTTAAAGAAACTGGACAAAAGCTTTCAATATATTTAATATTGAATGCTGGGAAAAGTAGTGTGAGCGGCTCGTGAGTCTGGAAACTGGAGATCTTTTTGGATCTGAATCCTGACAAAACTTCGTAATCAGTTACACGACTTTCTTTTCGGAGTCCACAGCAAAGGGATTCATCACGATTTATTCAATAGTGCAATTTTATACAACAACGCACATACTTGTCCGAGCTCACAAGTGCTTGGTTAAAGACCTGATTTGTTCTTGTCGTTTTTGTTTAAAATTTTGAAACTCAGTTACTTGACCCTTATTCACCAAACAGTAAACTTGGGAGTATGAACTGAGAAATGCCACCACTTATTTTTATTGGAATTATTTTTTGTTTTTTAACCTTTTCAAAACGGGACAAAATAGAATTTTACAGGAGTTGTAGAATTTGAATACTTATTTTCACAAACTTTTAGGTGTCGTGGAATCTTTTGTCGTTCAAAAAAGTACTTTGTAAAATCCAAGTATAAAATCTTTTGAACACGGGGACACTTGAGACAAACCAAGTTGTCGAGAGCAGCCTTTTTTCAAACCTTCCTCTTGACGTTGGTCTTCTGATGAAAGAAGTGAAAAAACACGTTTATTCTTGTCCGAGTTTCACTGATAATCGTTTTGACCACTGTTTGTAGAATAATTGTACAAGCAAAGGGAAACGAAAGTGGCTGGATGACAAAACAGCTGATTAAAACAGCTTGTCACGAAAGGGAAACTTGGGTGGTTTTTAACTGGGTTTAGTTTTTAGTTGCTTTGTTTAACGTTTGAAACACGGGACATTTGGAATTTTACACTAGTAAATAAAAAATCGAGAATCAGGATCCTATAAAACTGAAAACACCAAAAACATGGGTGAATCCACCTCCAGATTTGCTGGATTTCAAAACATGTTCTAAAAACAGCAAGCAATGACGTTTGTTCAAAAGTATTTAGAGCTTGGATTCTGGGAGCTTTATTCCAGATTTGAATTTTGAAGCTGAGCTTTTTTACAATTATTGATCAAACCTCAAATTTGGGACAAAAATTTAGTCTGGTTGTTTTATCGTTATGATCATTTCTCTGTGGATGGACTCCTATCATACCCGTATATCTGGAACACAAAGTAAAATGTTGGTGGTGCAGAATAATGTCTTTCACAAATTTTTTATTTTTATTGGAATTATATTTGCATTTCAACTTTTGATAGACGGGACATTTATTTACGAGAGTTGTAAATCCTAAATCGAGATCCTAAAAAGTGTAAAGTGTAAAGCACGTGAAAATATGCTTGCAAAAGGAATAAAACACTCGGAATTAACTTCATCGCCTTTGGTATTATTTTTGATTTTTAATTTACACGAGGGAAACGACAAGTAGCTCGTTAGAATACTGTACTAATTTTCATCATGTCGAAAGCACAAAATATTATAACAAATTCCCGTCAAGATACAATTGTTGCGATGCTGCGAGTTGTGCTCAAGACTAAAGATTTTCAAGTTGAGCTATTTCAGAACTATTATGGAATAAATCGGAGCAGTAAACTTGGCTTGCAAAATTTACCAATATTGAATACATCTTAAGTTATTTTTTATTGGAATTATTTTTTATGATTTTTAACTTTTAAAACACGGGACATTTTACAAATTTACACGAGTTTTAAATCCTGAATCTGCAAAACTGAAGATACCAAAAACATGTAAATTTGAAATTCGAAATCCAGTTTTGTTGGATTTTTCAAAACACGTTATAAGAAAAACAAGCTTAGAAACAGAAATTTGGGGACAAGTGAAAGCCCATTTTCTCCTTTCTGTTTCTGTTTTTCTGTACACGGTTTGTTTTTTGTTTATTTAATTACAGGACACGAGACACGAGGAATGGAAGCGAAGTTTGGATTTGTTTTCGCAATTCAACCCAGTGTATTTTTACACGGCAAAAATCCAAAAAAGATTTTTAAAGGTGGAAAAAACACTAGAAAAAGTGAACGAGGAAATTGGAGAGCAAAACTCCAAGCTGGAAATTCAATACAAAAAGAACTGAGAGAAATCAAAGAAGTGCTTATCGAAATCCGAGAAAGTGTCAAAGAGGTCAAGGTGGAGTTGATTCAAGTGACCAAAAACATCCAGAATCTTGCTGAAAACTACACGGAATTTGTGAAGGAATCTCATGGCTATTTGGCTATTTGTTTTGTGGTTCATTGTGCGCGTTGTGCCCGTTGAGCTGTAAATCCAGAAGATTATTGTACGTCAAAAATTTAATATTTAATGTAAAACTCTTAAAAAACACTGGACATTAAACTTGGACGTTATTCACAAGTGGAAAAGGGATAAACACCCGCTCTGCTCTGGCTAACAACCAAACCAAAGCCAAGCAAGTTAAATTATTATCAGTTTTCCAGAAGCAGAAGATATTTGTAAAGCAATCATCAGACATCAGACTACTTAACACAATGAATCGATGGGCGATCCAAAATCCAAAACATTGTTGTATGTCTTTTTCAAACGGGATAAAAACTGTAGACAGTAGACAGTTTTAAATTTATTTAAACACGGGAAGAAATTATTCGAAAATATGCGGGACTTTTCTTCAGAGTGGAGGATGGGACGTCCGCCCCTTTCGAATTTCGGAGTGTTCCAAAATTCCATGTCTCCCAGAATCACAATACTCGTATCAAAAGTATATACCTATCCTAAAAATTCTCCAAAAACTTGAAGCGGGATTTCCTAATAATTCCCAATTTAATCCATTATTCATTTATGCGTCAAAAATCATATCATTTCATTGCATTTCAAATATATTCACGAAGCATATTCACCTTCCTTTCTGAAATTCAAAAACTGGCACCTTTTTTGTGGAGTCTTTTTAAAAGCTTTTATAAGTTCTAATTCGTTGTCACTGATGTGCAGTCTTTCCTTCATAAATACCAAATGCTACAAAAACTGGTGTAAGCGGCTCCGGAGTCTGGAAACTGGAGACCTTTCTGGACCTCAAACGCAAATATTATGCTACTCCATATCTTGTTATTGACAAACTCTAAAGTCTAAAGGAAAACCACGTCCTACTTTTTAGAGTGCTCATTAACCAGTCTTGAAAACTGCTCCAACTTTTGAGTCGGCTTGAAAATTGAGAAATTTTTTGTTTCAGAAAATTCAAGGACAAAAAAAGCAGAAATTCCCTCTTTAAATACTTTGAACAATTTTCAACGTTCTACTCGTATATCTTATTTTTGAGAGGACAAACTGGACAGAAACCAAGTCAAATGTCAAATGTGCGCTGCATCAATCCAATCTGGAAATGATGCCAAACAAAAGCTCCCGAAATAAACAGATACGGCTTTTGTTTTCCTACTGAATTCTCAATTCAGGCATTGGGTGAGCTAATAATTAAAAAGAGTGGAGAAATTTCTGGAGTCTGGAGCGAAACCCAAAAAATCAGCAATAATTTTAATCCTCAAACCAACTTTTGGTGACAGAAATATTCGACGGAATAAAAAATACTAAAAAGGACATGTTTTTGTCTTTTTTAAACGGGACAAAAGACAAAACTTTTGAGCTCAGCAGAGCAGAGAGCAGAGTAAAAAAAACCTGTATTGGGAATTGGGAGTTGAAAATCAAAGGACAAAGGACATAACATTGAACAAATTGGAAAACTCAAACACACTTCAAATAACAAAAGCACACCATGTCAAGTTTCTTGGTCAAAAGATAAGAAAAGCCTGGAACTTAACTCTCGACTAACTGTGCTACAGATTGTAGACTGTATTTTCCATTTGTAGTTATTCAAACTTTAAATTTGCATCAAGGGCAAAAGACAAAAATCCCACTTTGCCTTTGAACTTTGGTCATTTGCATACGTTTTATTAAGCTATTTTCACTGATAAGCGTTACTGGATGAGGCATGCAGAATTCTGACAAACTGAGTTATTTTCCAATCAGTTGTTTAAAATTTAAATTTTTTTATAAACGTAAAGGTGAGACGTGAGACAAAGAAAAATTACAAACAATGCCCTTGTTTTGTTGTACACAAAATGAATCTCTGCAGGAATTCATTTTCAATTTTGACTTTGGACTTGCTGTCAAGTCAATAGAGTCAACAGTCAATAGACTGTCCCATGTGAGCCCAAACGTAAAAATCCCAACTTTTAACAATTTTCATGTGTTAAACACAGTAAAATAAGATTTTCTTTCAAGTTTCGAGTCGATCCGACTTGATTGAGGGATCATTTGATGAGGTCAAAGTCTGACATTTGAAGGGTATTCGAAATAAAGTATCAAGTTTTTGTTTAATTTGAACGCCGCTTACACAAATAATCCGGATGTACCGACCAATACTACTTGAAGATGGATCAGACTCAATAAATTGTTTTTGCAACTGGTATTTTTGTTTAAGTGGCGTTCAAATTAAACTAAAACTTAAAATGTTTCTTGGAATCACATACAAATTTGAGAATTTTGACCTCGTCAAATGACCCCTTAAAAAAGTCGAATCGACTCCAAAATCTACAGAAAATCCTATTTTACTCTATTAAACACATTTAAATTGTAAAAACCTGGGCCTTTTACGTTTGGGCTCACACGGGACAGTCTAACAGTCAACAGTCAATAGTTTTTGCTGAATGCCAAGTTCTAAACAATACATGCTCTAGAATCTAGAATCTAGATCAACGGCAAAAATGTATTCTGCACAATTTAGTTGTACATTTTTCGGACCTTATTTTATCTATGAATATGCTCACCTCAGTTTTTCATGCATCGCAGAGCGCATTTTTCTCCCTAAATTATATAGTGTGTAGTGTGTAGGTATAATAGGAAAAAGTTGTACATAATACTATTAATTATACAAAGTCCTTTTAGCACACAAAAACTCAATAAAATAAAATACAAAATACACCATAAATCCTAATACTTATACAGTAGTATTTATGTAAATTGTGTAGATTGTAGATTATAGACGAAATTTAAAATGATAGACTTTTGGTGCGCATTACATTATTCATTATTCATATGGAATGTTCGTGCATCATATTGATGTTTTGTACTTTGTATTTTGTACCGATTGGAAAACAATAAAAAGATGGGCAGTTCGAACCGTGTTAAAAGTAGGAAATCTTCAAAGCTCCAAGCAGTTGATCCCTGTCAACTGTTAACTGTTGTCTACTGTCACTGTTCTCGACATGAAATTCTTGTCCATCCTTCAATTTTTCATCTCCCCCTTCCCTTGGCTTTTGTCATTCCACGATTCCAATGGACCTGATTACTCCACGATCAATACTGTAAAATGTAAAAAAAAAAGAAACAGAGGGTTCCCTGTTACAACTAGGTACATATAAAATAAAATGTACAGCACTTTATTTCAGTTTTCAACTTATGTCCAGAAATTTTAATTACTTCTGTCTATGAGCTGTAATTATGGCATGCAACTTTTAAAACGGCGTTAGACTTTAACTCAATTTAATTTAATTCTGGGTCGTTTTTCTTTCTCTAACTTTTCAAGCGACAGATACATTTAATATGTTTACAATTCACAGGCTTTACCTAAATGTGCAGTGTACAGTATAAAGATCAAAAGCAAAATACACCACCATATACATTATATCGTGGAGCATGCTGAAAAATAACTAGGTAAATGGATTCTTCCAAGTTGTCTACTGTCTTCGTAGTATAATTATACTTAATATATCGTCCATGTTCTTCCATTTTCTGCTTTGTACAATGCTTTGTACAACGCAGAAAATGGAAGAACATGGGCGATATTTTGCTTTTTATAAATTTTATACACATTGCACATGACATGAGTGCCAGACTGGACTGTTCCGTGTAAGGTCAAACGTAAAAATCCCAATGTTTATCAATTTGTATGTGTTTAACAGAGTAAAATAAGATTTTATGTGGATTTTCGAGTCGATCCGGCTTTAGTAAGAGGTCATTTGACGAGGTAAAAGTGCCCAAATTTGAAGGGAATTAGAAAAAAAATCAAGTTTTTGTTTAATTTCAACGCCGCTTACACAAATATTTGAGTTACACAAACCACTTAAACATGCAGGTAAAGCAGGAGTTTGTACGTGGTACTTGTAACTGAAATATTTGCTTGAGCGGCGTTCAAATTGAACAAAAACTTTAAATATTTTTTCAAATCACATTCAAATATGAGCTTTTTGACCTCGTCTAATGACCGCTTAAAAAAGTCGGATCGATTCCAAATTTGAAAGAAAAACTTATTTTATTGTGTTCAACACATGCAAATTGTTAAAAGTTGGGATTTAGGTTTGGGCTCACTTGGGACTGTCTAATGAGTGCCCTGCACTTTTACATCTTGATTCTTTTCTATCCTAAATCGCAAACGAGAAATTCACAGCCACCGAGTATGGCAGCAGTCAGAGATGAGAAGTGATGTCAAAAATCAAATGGAAAATTAAACTTTGTATTTTGTATACCTGTGTATTTTCCCCCCGAGTCCACAGTCCGGATTCCAGTTCCACTGTCCTGTGTACTCTACTATTTGGAGGGTTGAAAAGTTGGCAGCACTCATTTTGAATTTTGAAACTGTGTCGAATGAGGAAAAAAAGAATGCAGAATACAAATAATTGATGTAATTGATTACGGATGAGAGAAAGTAAAAAAAAATGTAAATGTACAATGTACAGGGAAAAAGGAAAAGCTGAATCTAATTTTCAAAACAGCTCATCTCAGCTCACTTCAGTGAAAATATATATAAATTATTATTATTTACATGTATAATTGCACAAATCCATGAACAACATCCCAAGTCGAGAATGGAGAGGGCAAACGACAAAAACTACTTGGGAAATGAGTCAAAACAATAATAATAAATGATGCAAATTTTTATAAAATTGAACCCAATTACCTGCTCTGCTCCCTGGAATGAGCCCAAAAGAAAAGGTAGAAATAGGAGCAGAAAATACAAATACAATGAAACTGACACAACACTGTACACTGTACTCAAGTATTTTGAAGCACAGTTTAGTTTTCACTTTTCATTTTATATTATTCAAGTTCCAATCAAATTATGATTTTTGTACTGTTTGGATGCCACATAAAATGTTTAGTAAAGGGAACTCGCAATATGAAGTTCGTAGATTGAGCATTTCTTGAGTTGTAAAACTAGACAGTGCATAAATATGTACTTTTCTCTGCTGTTTTACTTGTAGTTTGTAGAAAGTGTAGGATTTTAAACTCACCTTTCACTTTATTTTAATACACTCACCACACACCCATCAGTTGAAACTTGAAACTGGAATCTCAAATCCAATTCAACACTCAAATTGCACATTTTTACTAATTCAAAATTAAATGAACAAAACTCAATTTTTGAAGCAACCACAACATGTAATTCCCAATTATTTTAGTTGTTTTTATACAAGAAGAAGACAAAGAAATGAGTAAAAAGATGAAC
The DNA here is from genome assembly GCA_019776565.1 of Sminthurinus signatus. Taxonomy (NCBI): domain Eukaryota; kingdom Metazoa; phylum Arthropoda; class Collembola; order Symphypleona; family Katiannidae; genus Sminthurinus; species Sminthurinus signatus. The sequence continues at coordinate 1,459 of JABASP010001219.1, read as the reverse complement.
AAAATCTATTCAAAATTAAAACTAAAAGAAGAATCTCCGTTTAAAATAGTAGTGAAGCTTTGGGAAATGAAACAATGTTGAATTCTGAGCTTTTCTCTCTCTCTCTCTCTTTTGGAGTTGGAACTTTTCCTTGTACCTTTGTCCTTTGAATTGGGAATTGCAAATGAAGGGAAGTGCATTTTAAAATGGGGAAACGCATTAATACTTTGTCTATTTGTCCCTGCTCTTCTCATTGCACATCTCAGAGAAATCCCCCTCCTCATAAAAGACAAACTCATGCATAAAATTTGCACAGAATTCAATATTAAATTTGCTCTCACATGAAATGAAACAACAACATCAACATCCAAAACACCTGCCTCTTAAAATTATTTTTAGCTTACAGTTGATAGTTGATAGTTTATGAACACTTGGTATTGCAAAAACTGACAATGAACCAAGGAACAAAACACAATAATTAAATGTATGGCTCATAAAAATCTACTCTTTTACAATGTACAATGTACAACGTACAACTTAGCTACAAAGTAAATTGTAAAATATAAAATGCTTCATAAAATATCTGTATTCTGTTCATCCCTCTCACAATGAAATTGACTTTTTTATGACGGTCCTAAAATGTTCAGTGTTCAGTCCTTTTCAATTTTCCATGTTCAACATTATTATTTGTTTTCAGCTCTCAGCTCTCAGCTCTCAACTCTCAACTCAACAACAAAGGTAAAAATATGCAAAGAAAGAGTCCATTTCATTTCATTGCAATTTGTAGTTAAAAAAATGCCAAAACAAATTATTATGTCTCTTGTGTATGAAGCAGTTTCAATTTTTTTGTACTCATCTGTACGGTATAAAATGATGACCATGGACAATTCAGAATGTAGCGTGTACGAAATATTAAAACGACGTGTAATATTTCCAAGTAACAACTAATTAATATCCCTGTTTTCTTTCACAAGTCACGAAAACTTTCTTAGGATGAAAATTTCTCAGATGAATTTGTGAATTACTCAAGATTGACAAAACTCAATGGTAAAATTGAGTTATTTATTGAATTTAACATTTGTACAAAAACTATAGCAGTACAAACTATTGTCAAAATTAAACCGAAATTAGGGCGGCGGAAATAATCTTTAATTGCAAGCTTCATTCTGCGGGGAACCGAAATTTCTCTTGTGTTACAAATACCTTAATATTACCGCTGATTTTTGAACTTGTTCAGCTTTTTGCAAGGGGGGGGGAAGACCTTCAAAATCTAACTGAAAGTTTTATATTGCGCCTTTTTGAAAAAACTCGCTCCAGAGAAGAGTGAAATGCATATTAATGACTCAAAAAAATTAAGTTTAGCTGCCCGCAGGTATGCATTTGCATGGTCCAAAGTTTTGGAATTTTTGAAAAATTCCAAGTGGTTCAGAAAAAAAAAATGTTAAGTAGAACGAAAATTTAATTACTATAATGAGCAAAA
>JABASP010001218.1:0-32573 GCA_019776565.1 Sminthurinus signatus | reverse complement strand
AGTTTCTAGGGGATGGTCGCTGGTCGTCCCTTTTGGCGTTGTCACTTTCCCAAATTGAAATAAAAGAACCCTTTTTAAACATGAAAACCAGACCCCCGTCCGTCCAAATCCAAATCCAAATCCAAAACGAAGTCCAAAGCCAAGTTTTCTATATTAATAATATGTATTCCAATTCCCAGGCCTTGTTTCTTCTACATTTTACATTTTACATCTTGTTTCTTGTTGTTGTTGGTTGTTAGCTTTTATTTCCAAGTATGTTGTTGCTCCTTATTATTGTTATTATTATTATTCCTTGAGGGACATCATTTACCGTCCACAGTCCACAGCCCACAGTCTCAACACATGTAAAATGTAAACTGATTGCATAATTATTTGTGATGCATCTCACATCTCCTGCTCATTTAGAATGTATGGATTATCGATAAATTTTATTTTTTATTGCAGATTGCAGATTGAATATTGAATGAAATCAAATACTTTTTGACTTTTGTTTTGTAAGTTGGATGATTTTCCCTTAGTGAATCTGATCATCATTTCTGCACATGAGAATATTGTACTTTTGTCCTCATTAAAAATAGTATTAGTTGTTAGTTGTTAGTTGTAATACAAGGAGACATAAAGTATAAATCTGATAACTGTGAACTGTGATGTAAAACATTGTCCACTGGGGACTGAAAGATGAGAGCGGAATGAGAACTGAGAACAGTTCATTTGTTCAATCCACAATTCACAATATTCACAATATTCACAGAGAACATGCAAACAAAATGTGAATGTACGAGTCCGCAGGATCCTCGAGGAAATGAAAGGAAATATTCTGCACATATTAGTCAAACAAGGCGGAGATGAGAGCAAAACGACAAAGAAAAGACGACGATAACGACAAAGGACAAAGGTAAAGCAAAGGAAGAGAAAAGAGTTCGGATGAAGAAAATCAAAGAGGGGGCGGAGGAAATCAACGGGAATTTGGATTTGGATTTGAATTCAATACTCAATATTCAATACATGATTCATAATTCAAATGGCAGGACCCGAGATAATCCACAACTCTCTCTCTCTCTGTTTGGATGTGGTCCCATGAGAAAATGTAATAGAATGACAGCGGCTGACTTTATGAGCATCAAAAGACAAAGTACAAGAGGAAACAGAAACAGAGAGAGAGAGACATGTGATGACTGTACGAGTAAATATCAAGTAAATATGAAATGTGAAATGTGATGATGATCATTACTGTAAACTACAGATTACAGATTACAGATATTAACAAGTTCGAGTTGTGAGTTTCTATTTAGAATTTACATGTGTGTAACTGTCCAGAGGACACACCGAACTCACTAGCCAATTCACAAATCCCAAATCTCAAGTTTCAATTGCTAATGCACAATTTCAATTCACTAATATACTTTTACTATTTTCATGGTCCACTAACAAATAACAACCAACAAGTAACCCCTGAATTATGGAACATGGAACATGGAAAATGGAATCTCCTGGTACTTCCACCCCACAGTTATTATTTATTATTTATAATGTTAATTTGGAGTTTGGAGTTTGGAAACACATTGAGAATTGAGGATTGAAAATTGAGATGATATTGACTTTATGCTATAACTTTTAATATTGGGTTTTGGTTTGATTTGGTTTGATTTGGCTGGTTTCAAATCCCAGTTGAAAATTTCATGTTATATCAGAAATTAAAGATTTATTCATGTTTGACGTCGAAAGAAATACGGCGAGCTCTTTGGATTTTGGTGTTTGGTGTTTGGGCACGATGCACGATCAACGATCAAGAATTTAGAATGACAACAAGTTCTTATAATTTTTGCACCATTCGCTAGTTGTTTCCTTCATTTGCATTTTGCATGTATAATTTAGAGGCAAATTAGTCCAATTTATCATGAGCACTCACACCGCAAAGTGCAAAAAGCAAAGTCAAGCTCGTTTAAGTTTTACATTTTACTTTTTACACATTACACAGAACCCAGGAATCCATAAGCTAGAATTTCAAACTTGAAACCTGCACGATCCACGATCCACGATACATCACACATCATTCACGACTCATTCATCTTTCACTTGGACTTTGGCTTTGGCTTGAATTTTGGTGCTAATTTAAAATTGATAATCACGACAGCCAAAAACCAAAGCAGAAAACAAAACTTATTATGAAAGCAGAACACACGGTCAAGCGGAACGGAAAGCGGAATGTTTTTCTCAAGTGGAAAGTTGTTGTTTTGGTTTGTTTTATTTTCTGTTGTGTATTTTGTGTTTTGATTTGCGCGTATAAATTATAAATGTATGGACAAACTACAAAATACAAACAGAAAATCAAAGAGGAAAGAGAAACATGTTGAATGTTGAATACATTATAAATGTGAGATAAGAGGTAAAAGATAAGAGATAAGAGAAGGACATTTACAGTTGGAGTTGGAGTTGGATTTGAACTTATTAGCCAAAGCCAAAATACGAAATGAGGGATACATTATACGACAAATGGGAGCGTGCTAACTAGCTCGTTGACTCTTTCTTGTTTTCCTTTCAATGGAGTTGAGCTCTTTGAGTTTTGAGTTTTGAGCTTTGAGAGTTTCGCCAGTCATCTGAGATTTGAAAAGTGAGATTGGTGTTTGGAGATTTGAGTTTTGAGATTGGACTTGACTTGTGTCTTGTGCTTGTTCTTGTGCTTGTGCTTTTGACTTTGAGCGTGTCTTATTACAAGCTACAAATGAGTGTTACAGTTGTAAATCTATTATTATTATTATTATTACTACATGAAGTGTGTTTAATAATATGAACTTGAAAGTTGATATGTAATATTATTATTATGTAATATCGCATGCAATTTGAAATCTGATTCATTTCATTAGCAGAAACAGTTCCGAGTTTGGAATAATTTTGTTTTCAACCAACACTTTCAGATTTCAGAGTTTATCTACAAATTTGAAATTTGAGACTTTTGACGTTTGACTTTTCTCTCATGCTCAACGCTCAATGCTCAATGCTCAATGCTAACGATCCACATTCCACATGTATTTCATATTTTATTTGTTATTTTTGTTTCTGTTTTACTTTTGTCATGACTCAGAACTCAGAACTGAAGAGTCGGCACTTTTGCTTTTGGCTTTTGGCATCATGCACATGAAAATATTTTGTACTTCATTCTTTGAAGAATTGGGAAGTGGGATAGTTTTTTTCTTGTTTTTGTTTGCATTCTCATTCTCTTGCTGAAATATTTGTGTGTGATGTGTGTGCATAACTAATAAATAATAAATAGTTTCATATAAATTACAAACAGTCTTGTGTTTGTCATACATGAATATTAAATATTAAATACAATAAATGATATTTGTTTGAGATGTGAGAGGTGAGAGTGACATGATATGACGCACGCGGTCAGAATTAGCATACACTTGAATGCATGAGAAAATACTGGAGCTGGAACTGGATCTGTTGATGTTGATGTTGAATATCATTCTCATTATTGACACCCAAAAATATATGAAGACGAATGAGGAATGAGGGACGAGAACTCGTGTAAAATAAATGTATTCATGTATTCATGTACAGTGTAAAAGTTTAATTGTATAATTTCCGTATGATATGAAGAATGAACAGTGAACAGGGAGCAGTCAATAGTATTTTAGGAATGATGGAGATTACAGATTATGAGCATTTTCAATGTCATTTGGGTTCCATGTGTAATATCTAGTATCTAATATCTATGATCTATGGTTGTTGGTTGGTGTTTCCACACGGACGCTCCCACTCAAAAGAAGTCTAATTCACTAGTTTGCTTTTCCTTTAGCCCCCTCCAGCTCCACTTTTCGCACCATCTCCAAACACCAAACTCCAGTTCCTGCTTCAACACCACCGGATTAGTAGTTGTATTACACATAATGAGTAAATGGCCTGGCCCGGCCGAGCTAAGAGGAAAGAGGAATGAGGACTGTGGATTAAGTCTGCTCGATTTACCTTATTATTCCAGACAGATGCTTCAGCGGATTCAGCGGATCAAAACAAATTATTCCAGTCCACAGAAACAGACAGAGACAGAGAAACTTACATATTTATTATATTACACTGAATACAAAATACTTTCCCTTGTATCTTTTGCTTATTTTGTATTTTGTACTTTGTATTGTGTCAACCATCATGTAAACTTGAGCTTTGAATTTTGAGCTTATGCTACATATCAGTAATGTAATGAGTAATGTGTACAGTCAATGTAATAAGTAATAATATTAAATATTCAGTATTCAATATGCACGCTTTTCCCTTTTCCGTCCTCTACATTTTACTTGTATTTTATTAGATACCATCACAAACCATACAAAGTACAAAGTAGAAAACACACAAATAAACACATTACACAACCATAATAATATTTTACATATTACATATTACAGGACGTTCAACGTCCAACATCTAACGACCAAGTAACAAATAACAAATAACAAACATGAAAAATAAATACTTTTACACAACATAAATCCGCTTTTCAATGAAGCGCGAAAAAGAAAAAAAAAACTAGTGGCTTGACATGTTCTCAGTTCTCACTCTTTTGGAACCCAACTTTTAAGGCTTTCTCTACTTCGTATGCATTTATGCATTTATTTTATGTTAATGTTCAGTGCTATTACAATTTACACTTATTATGCATTATTATTATTTATTTTTGTTGTTGTATACTTTACACATTACACATTACTGCGACATGTGACATATTGACTATTGACTATAGACTTTTCCCAATTCCACTGTTTCACATGGCCATGGCTATGGTTTGGATTTTTTGACTCGGACTCTGACTCTTTTTTTGTTTTCGGTCAATTTCTTGTCGACGCTTTTACGGCTCAAATACTTTCATATTTAACTCACTCACAACTCACAATTTACAATCAACCACGGGTACAAAAAACAAATACGATAGATTTGGTACATTTACATTTGAGAACAGCTTTGAATGTACAATGTTGAATTCTGAATACTGAAGAAAGGGAGAGGAAAAACCAGTTAACAAGGTACTTTACATTTTATGAGCCATGTAATACCGATTTTTACACAGATCCATTTCCAAAGTACCAAAAAGAAAAAGACCTATAAAATGAATCATGAATAAAATACTGTTGACTGTTGACTCTTGACTTTTGACCACTTTTACTCTAGTTAAAAGTTAAATGCATCCCTTTTGGCTTTGGTTGGTTCAACTACTTTTGAGTTTTGCTGGACCATGCACAAATTCAAATGGACGTGGATTGTGAAAGTAAATGTGAATGTGTAATCCGTAGTTTTACAAGTTACAAATAACAAATTACAAGAAAAGGTACAAGGTGTTTCTCCTATAAAAGTAAAAAGTAAAAAGGTGACGGGTATTTTAAGCTCAGTAACGTTGACCGTTGACATTCTACTCTTTTTTCTCCATCTCACTCATCTGGAAACACGTGTAAATTTAATAGAGCATGAGAAAACAAAATGTACATTTTACATGTTAAAGATGGAGGATTGACGGTATGTTTAGTTATAAAAATGTAGATGAAGTATTAAGCTCTGGATTCTGGATTGAGAATTCGGATTGTGGATGCAGAAGCTAAAGACGTTCAACGTTGACAAAGGACAAAGCCCCAAAAAGACAAGACACAAGATACAAGATGAGAAGCGGAATAATAAAAATAATATCTTGATTCCTCATTTCTCATTTTCATGGCTCAAAGCTCAAAGACTCAGAGACTCAAAGAGATCCCCTTTGGATTTTTGACACGTATACGAATACAAATTCGAATATATTTGTATTATAATATCATATTTTGTTGTTATTACTGTAACATGTTGAATGTTGTAAATGGAATATGTTTTGTGATTGTGGTTTGTGGCTTTGAGAATTGAGAAACATGTAAAAAATTTAAAAAAATGTATATGAATGTATTTTTACTTGTTACTTGTTACTATTTATTTACATATGTCCGTGTCCTGTCCTGTCCACCTTTTTTCTCTATGCTCTATTCTACTGAGCCCTATTTGTTATTTGTTGTGAGCAACAAATTGAAAAGAGAAGAGAAGAGACACACAGTCTCTCAGCACGTATTTATTATTCCTTTTTATAATCCGCTCACAGCTCACAGAGGTATCATCATGTAAATAAATAAATACCTCAAGATTCAAGATCTATAGCACGAACGGACGGATGGACGGAGGAGTGATTAGTGTATTAGATATTACAGCTCTTTGATTCAGATTCGGATTCGGATTCTGATCCAGAGTGCATAAGGCATAATACTAAAAAGATGAAAAGGGGTTGACTTTGACTTTGAATTTTAAATATATTACACATGTTTTGTTGTGGAAGGGATGAAAATGAAGACTGGAGAATATAAAGAAAAAAGAAATCTAAACTCTAAACTCTAAATAAATGAGATGTGGTCATGTCATGAAGTTAAACTGCTTTAGACCTCATCTTTTTCTTCCGTCTTTTTAAATCCCCTGTACCTTGTACCTTGTACATTTAGATGTAAGATGTAAAAGATGTAATAATGTGTTTAGAGACTACATTTTATATTTTACATCCCAGTTCATTCACTATTCACTATTCCGGATTCAGTTGAGTTGAGTTGGTTTGGTTTTGTTGGTACTTTGAATTACATAAGATAACATGACAAAACGGAGAGAAACTGAAAGAGAAAAGAGAATAACACATGTTCCAGCATGTTTTAAGTTTTAAGCTGCAGCTTAACTTCAACTCTTGTAAAACTCACACTTCTTCTCATCTGGAGTTTGGATTCTGGATTTTAGAGACTGGAGTTTTTACTTAGGAGTTTGGAGTGGAAAATAAAAGCTGGACAGGGAATTTGTCTACAAAATAATGTATTTTGTCTGTACGATTGAGAGTTGAGAGTTGAGAGGAATGTCACCGAGTTTATACTTTATACTTTATGCTGACTCTTTGACTTTGACTTTGACTGTGTCAACCATGTGAAATGTGTGTAATGTGTAATGTGAATTGGAAGGCTTCTACTTTTAACAATTTTTATATTCAAAGAAGGATTATGAAACCTGAAACCCTCAACTCTCAACACTAAACCCCACTTTTATCTGTGAATGGAGGAGAAAATAATTCTGTATCAAAATGACAAATAGTCAAATCATTCTAATACTTTTGCATCAGTAGCTTTGAGGTTTGAGGTTTGAGTTTTGAGTTGATTCAGGAGTCAGGAGCTTTCATTTTCCAGTTTCCACTTTGTCTATCGCCTACTTCTTAAATCTTAAATACTATCAACTATCAAAATCAAAGAACGCAGGAGTAAAAACACAAGAAAAAAACACTACTTGAAACTTGAAAATTGAAATGACAAATGACTCTGAACTGCTAAAGCCTAAAGGTATTCTATAATTGTATAATATTTTACGGTAAATATTATTGATTACTTTTATTGGTAATTAATTTACTATGTTAATGATTCTTTAGTGAAAATGATCAATTATCAAAAGTTCATTTATAATGAGACTCAAAAGCTCAAGGGTTATTGACTTAAAACATGTAATTTGTAATTTGTGTACATTCTTGTACATTTTAAACGTGTGAACATCAAGTATCAACTATCAAGTCTCAAGTGAGAAGAAGGAAATTACAGGCGATAAATTACAAATTACAAATACTAATTACAATTATAATTATCATGAGCTCCCCTTTAACTTTTAACTTGGAACCTTTTGGTTTTTAAACAAACTTGTGTAAGTTGTAAATTGTAAATTGGGCTGGGCTGTAGTGGGAAAAGAGGGACGGCGTGTGAGGTTACTAATTGCTTCACAGATTCATTTTTATTACTTTTATTACTATTATTATTATTGTTACCTACCGGAGAAAGTAATAAATAAATATGGATCTAATTTATTGATGTCATAAGACACACACGCTACACGCTACACACCTCTGTACAATTTCCCATTGTCCATCTATATTTCTCTATCTTTTATCTTTTCATATTGATATGTCAAGACAATGAACAATGAATGAAAAGAAAAAGGGAGAGGATAAGACATGATATAAGATATAAAAGAAAAAGATGAGAATGGACAGTTCTATGAGCTTTGGGTTGGTCTCTGGTTTGGTTTGGTTTGGTTTGGTTTGGTGAATGAATGAGTCCGATTGAGGTGTATGATTTTTGATATATTGCACTTTGCAATGAACTTGGACAGCAGGTTCACACTCGTACTTTTCCCAGATTTTAGAAGGTATCAACTATGAATTATATGAAGACAGTCCCTTTTCCACCAGCCTCAAATCTCAAGTCTCAAGTCCACACGAGAAATATCTATAAATTCAGAAATTTTGGATTTAGTCTCAACTCTAAACTCTAAACTTTTGGGATGTGGATTCAATTTTGAATTGGGATTTGGGACTCCTGATTTACAATTTACAATCTTCACCCTGCAAGAAAATAAATCCATAAATCTGTACAGTTTTATGATGAGTTCATCTTTAATCTTGATTTGGAAGTCTCGAGTCTTTTGAGTCTTGAGTCTTGAGTAGCGGACGGTGGACAAGTTCTCACTGAATTTGCACGGTGGACAAGAGGGAGGTCTACAATCTGTCCATATTCCATATCCATATTCCACAGTCTATATAATAATATAATATATAATATCACCCTGATTCTGTACTCTGTACTCTGTATCGGTGTAAATCTGTCACTTTTCTATTCTCTTCCTCGCAAAGACTCTCACACTTCTCCTTTTCCTCTTTTTCCTTTTCCTTTAACTATTCAATCAAGAATCAAGAATGAATGAAAATGGGAAATGGTGATTTGTAAAGTTTTATGATACTTTTTATGATCCGTTTTGTGTAAGGGCTGGCTGCTGTGAGGTTTTGGTTCTTGATTCTTGGGTTTTGATTCTGTTCTGGTCAGTTTTATTGGGGGTTTTCTGTGTAGTCCAGAGTTCGTGTTGGACCAACAGCACAGAGGTGAGATTTTCCCTATTACAGAAATGTACAATTGTACATCTTGAATCTTGAATCTTGACAGCTATGATTTGATGTTTGATTGACACATCTTCCTACTGTCTTTTTCTTCTTCTTCTTCTTCTTGTTGTATATTTCTTCACTTGCTTCTCTCTTCTCTCTTCTCTGCATGTCAATTCTCTATTCTCTATTCATCATTCACAATTGTCCATCATTTTCCATTTCCATTTCCATTTCGGATGCTCAACAGGAGTTTTTGGATCCTGGATTCTCACTTCTCTATTCTCAACAGGATCATCAAGTACAATGTAGAATGTACAATGATACAAAAGTTGTGTTTGTTTGTATTATTATTGTTTCTCAGCTTGTAGATAGATTCGATGGATTGGATGGATGGATTTGGAGCACCAAAAGTCTCTCACGCGTCCACACAACAAGGAACAAGGAACAAGCAAAATACAACAAACAAGAGAGGAGAGACAAAGCACAAAGGAGAATGTAGATCCCAAAACTGCATGGGATGGCATGGGAAAAGTCGACTAGAGTAAAACGTAACACATATGCATTTAACATTTAACATGTAATGTGTAAAGTGTAGAATGTAGAAACAATCCCTTGTTCATGTTGATGTTCATGTTCATGTTGATGGAGAAAACTATGATGAAGTTAGAGACTAGACTTTGTGTCTCCTCGATCCACAAGGAACCAACAGCCAAGAGCCAAGGAACGAACAACGAACAACGACCTACCCTTACTTAAATACGCATCCCTCGAACCTCGAACGCTATAAACTATAAGCTGTACTGTGTAACTGTACTTTCCACTTCTATTCATATTCATATACACACTCGCACTCATAATACTGAATAAGTGTTGGATTCATCACCCTCATAAATGCTTTTTAACCATTTCTATTCTACTAATAGAAAATATATGTACTCTTTTTTCCCTGGCACTTTCCACACTGCACACTGCACACTTTACAGTATAATTATGATTAGGATTATCGTTGGATTTTATATTTTATATTTGAAGACCCACAAGACAAGAGGAAAAAGTCCAAAGTTTTGTCTTATTGATTGTTGGTTTAAATTTTAAATGAGAGATGGAAAAGTATTTGTTATTTATATTTTATATTTATTGGAATGAAGAAATCAATGAATGAATAATGAATAGAGGAAAGAGACAATAGTTTTGTTAGGAGTGTGTTTTTCACCCTAATTTTGAATTTTGAATACCACAAATAAACAATACAAATAACAATAACAATAGTTTGCTTTTTGCTGTGAATTTGGTTACATTTTTGAAGCTTCATTCTAGATTCTCATCTCTGTCGTTGCTGAAGACTCTTCCCTCCTGACTCTTGACTCTTGACATGAGATGTACTAAAAAAATTGAAGATGGAAGGAAAACAAGGAAACAAAAGCAAACAAAACAATACAAATCCAAATACAAGAAATTCAAAATACAAAATACACATGTATCATGTAGATAAATCAAAAGTTACTGTTGACTCTGTTGACAATCTTCCGTCTGTTTGTTTATTGTTTACTGTTTACCCATACACCATGCACAGGATCTTGTATCCAATACAAAATTCAGAAAACAGAAAAAAGAATAGAAATAAACTCGAGTCAAGTGTCAACTCAATGCAACTCGAAACTCGAACCAAATCCAACGTCATTCAATTCAATATCCAATGCTTCAAGTTTTTACCATTGAAAATTGAAATGTATCTTCCATGTACCAAGCTTACTTTACAAATAATAAAGAGAAAAAGAGAATGCAAAGTACAAAAGAGCTGAGAGTCCAAAAGTGTAGACTTTTTATGCGGGAAGGAGGCTGGAAACTGTGGAAATGTTTATGAAATTAGAAATTAGTTTCTTCTATCTATCTACAAATCTACGACTAAAAGTTGACATGTCAATTCTCAATCGCGTATCACATATCACAACACACAACATGCCCGTTTCTTTCCTCGTGTATATGTGTTTTTCTTGGTAGCTGTAGTTTTAGTGTGTCCAACATCATACAGCAGTGTGTAGTGTGTATTATGTTCTAGAGAATGGAGAATGGAGCATTGAGACGGATCATGTGTCTTTGTTTAACATGAGAAAGGGAAAAGTTGGTATTTGGTATTTACTCCACAAACAAAAGTTACTTTTCATTCTACTTAAGTTTTTCTTCCTAAAATTAGTGATTATGAATTAGAAATTCTAGTGTAGCTTCGGAGCTCCGAGCACAACTTTGTGTGTAGTTCTTCCTAATTTCCCTGACTCTTGACTCTCGACTCGACTCTTGACTGTTGATGAAGGCGCTGGCGATGACTGTGAACTGTGACTATGACTATGACGATGATGATGTTTTGATGGCAAGTGTTGTAAAAATGTTGAAATGTGTTGTTCTTAAATGAGGAGGGAAAGGTTGTAAAGTCATAAAAACATTTAGTATGGAAAGCTGACCGCCCAGTGGGAAAAATGAAAGAGGGTCTGCAGTCTTCATACAGCTCCGAGATTTATTACTCTTTTTTCTTACTCTTACTCTTGGACTTTTTCAAATACCAGAAACCAGAGCCAGAACCAGAACCAAGACGATAACGGAAACCAAAAGGAAAACGTAAACGTAAACGTATCCAGTATCAAGTATCTACTCAAAGAGGAAAATATCCCATTTTTCAACAAGTCCCACTCTCATATTCGGACTCTACAGAATCGAGAATCGAGAACAGTTAAAAGTATTTCTTGATGTTATTATTATTATTATTCTATTACAATGTTTTTTTAACTTGTTCTCATTCCTCACCTCACCTCACCTTACATTTCATATCACACTTGTGACTCCGCTCCATTACATTCCATTACAGGAAATTGCATCTGGTTTTGGTCTACAATCTACATGAGATATGAGATTATTATACATTATACCATGTTCTGAATGGTATGCACTGAATCTTCAATGCTCAATGCTCATAGATCACCAGAGGAGAATAAAAAATGGAGGAGGAAAACTAACCAAACGTCTTTTTACTTTTTATTATTACGTGTTGATTTCAATTGAACCTCCCGTAATTAATTGCCGCATCTTAATCTTCCCCCTTAAGACACATCTGAACTGAGCACACCTCAAGCCTCAAGCCTCAAGCCGCACAGCCTATAAAAACTCAAGCAAAAAGAGATGAAAAACTAAGCCCGGTGTAGAATTGAGAATGTTGAGAGGAGATTGCCCAATTTATTTATTTCACACTGCTCAGTGCTCACTGCGTCCTCATTCTTCTTTCCTGTACAAAGATATTTACTATTTACTATTTACGTACATGCACGTGGACGAGTAAAGTGTAAAGTATATCTAATACTAGATAATAAATGACACGAGCACATTCTGATGCTTTCATGTGGACTGCGGACTGTAGAATGCAGAATGTAGAGTAATGGCTCGTGTAATGAGTAATGAGGAGGACTGGTAATAAAAATAATGTGTGTCGTTTGTATGTGTGAAACAGAACTAAATGCCTGACCTTAAACGCATATTAAATTGTAAATGTTAAATGTCATCCGTACTTTATCAACACACTTCCAGTGCCAACTGGCACTGGAAATACATGAAAAAATCTCCAGGAGAAAAAGCTCTAAAATTCAGAGTCCAGAGTCACTGAATCAAATATGAAATTCTGATTTTTAATGCTTCTTTTATTCTTCATTCTCATTAATCGAGCATTTAAAATTCAAATACAAGATTTTAAATTTTTAAAATGTGTGTATTCAAAAGTGTTCAAGTAAAAATGGAACAGAGAATGGGAAATTCGAATTCAAATTTTTAATTTGAGCTTTTTGAGTTTAAATAATAAATAATAAATAATGCAAAGTTTAAAGTACCAGGTAAAAATATTATGTAAAATAAAATGTGTCTTTCTTTGATGATGGAATTCGGATTATTATTTTTTTTACATATTTAATGTTTAATGTTTATTTATCTATTGTATTTTGAATTAGTTTCAACACTCTTCAACCTTCACCCGCTCTGTTCTTCATAGAATAGTAAATAAAGAATGAAAGAATCTGAATCTGAATGTGAATATGAATGTGAGGAATGGGAATGAGAATGAGAGGAATAATCGGGGATTGGAATTGGAAATTGGAAATTCCTAAATGACACATCCCAGCCAAAATCTGAAATGAATGTAGAATGTAAAATGTAAAAGCACATGTATTGGATTTTGGATTGAATTGTTTTGGGGTTTTGGATTTTTGGATTGGTTTGGATTGGATGCCATCGGCGAGATTTCAAGGAAATATTTGAAGAGTTTAAAGTCTTTAAGGAATTCAATAGAAAATAGAATTGACTAGGAATGAAATGGAATGGAATGGAGAATGGATGGATGACGGAGAAACGGAATAAAGAATAAAGAAATGTTGAGAAAAGCTCTTGCAAGTATTCTTATTATTATTATTATGCGTGTTTGTAATATGTACACATTACACATTTGTTTAATTCCACGCTCAACACTCTCGACTCTGTAATCTCTAATCCAGAGTCCAGAGAGCACATATTTTCGATGTGGGGTGAAATGTTGTGTAGTAAAGTGTAAAGTGTAAAGAGTAAAGAGTGTGATCCCCCATTGCCCATTGCCCATTCATATTCGTATTGCTGATGCTGGTTTACTCAACTCTTGCGTTTTCCTTGGGTTGGAGGTTGCAGGTGTGTGTCGATGTGATTCCCTCGGTGTTGAGTGTTGAGTGCTGTGCTGTGAAGATAGATAGACTCACTCAGAGAGAGAAGTCGGCTTCAAATACACAAAAGTTACAAGTTTATGAACAAGTAGAGGAAAAAAGAAAAAGAAGAGAGCCGAAGGAGTGAGTAAAAGAGTGAGTGAGTGAGAAAAGAGTCTATATAACTCATCTTGCGTCATTATTTATACATAGAGACTCGATAAATAATTGATTTCTCTCTCTCATCCTCAATCCTCAACTCTCAAGACACCGCCTTGTCTCTTCTCCTCTTCTCATCTTCTCATAATCCAACAGCCAACAGCCAACAACTTAACTTTTAAATTTACCAAGTGAACTCAACTCTCAACTCGCGTCCTTCATCTTCCATTCCATTAGCATTGAACACTGAGATTCCAACTTGGAGATGTGCTAGACAAACCGACGCTAGTTTTTTTCCCTTCTCTTTTCCACTCTGTACTTTTTATACTTTATACTCTATACACAGAACACAGAATACCAAGAGGTTGATGCTTCATTCTCTTCATGTAAAAGTTGTACCAAATATTTTACTCTGCTAAAAATCACAGGGAAAAACCTTTGAGTATTCAAGTCCATGTTCAATGTAAGAGGTAAGAGAGATGTAAAAGAGACAAGTTGCGGATGCATCCGATCCATCTTGATTCTTGATTCTTTTGATAGTTTATAGCTTTTGCATGTTACATGCTATGCGGATGCGGATGCCGATGCCGATGTGGATGGTTGGTTCTTAGTCGTTAGTGTGGTTAGGTAGGCTGAGTTCTGAGTTCTGAATGATGTCGGATCCATTTCAAAGGGATGAGAGAGAAGCACAAACCAAGATCAAGACACTTTGATGCATAATAATATGTAAAATGTGATGTGATATGCTAATCAAATACCTTGAGACTTGAGATTCATTGAAACTCCTCAGGAGAAGATGAGGATGACAAACTCGTATGAAATACTTGATATAGACAGCAGATGAATCATCCATATTTTATATGCATAAATATACCTAAATATTCACTGTTCGCTGTTCGCTATTCTCGATTCTCGTGTCATCATCATGACTCGTGACGCACCGGATAAATCCTCTGTAATAAAAAGCGGCAAAAGACGAAATTGCTCATTTTATTGCAATTTTTTTATCACAAGATAAATATGTAGCGGAAAATAGTAGATTCTTGACTCTTGACAATTTCACACACCACATCGTTTAATATGTAAAAAGGAAAATGTGGATTACCGAACAGCGATCAGCGATTCCTGTTTTACCCTTTAGAGTGTAGAATGCACAAAATATTATATGAAACAAAAACAATGATGACGGCGGAGAAAAAGAGCAAAGGCGGAAGACAAAGAGACAAAGATAAACTGTTTATCTGTCATCTGTATTTTGTAATCTATAATTATTAATGGTTTTCTTCTCCTTGTTTTCAAATGTGTTGACTCTTGACTATTGAATATTGAGTATTGACGATTGGCTGTAGATTGTAGTCTGTATACTGTTGAGGGCTGACCAACCATAATTTTGATATTGATACTTGTTTGTGTTTTGTGTCCACTTCCTATATTTCCAGAGAACGTCACAAAGACCAAAGGGTGAAGAGTAAATAATAAAGAAGTAGGACAAAATGAAAAGGTGCAAGTAAAAACTTAAAAAGGGAACGGAAAAAAGAGGGAAGGAGAAAAAGTCAACTGGGTAATTTTTTTCCTCTTAACTCCCCATTTCACATTTCACGGTTCACGATGAGGATCAAGATGAAGATCTCACTCTCTTCATGTGTAATCTGTATGTGCATGATAAATACTATGTTGTGTGTTGTGTGTATTGAAAGTAGAAATGGACTGTTTCCATGTGTAACATTACAAGTTACAAGATACAAGATACTGTGTTCCGTGTCCTGTTGTTGTCCCAGGTTAAATGTTCAATGGGTTGTCTGTATTAAATTCCGTGTAATGTATATTGTAAACATGTCTTTATTTTTTTAATATGAAAAAATGAAGAGCCCGACAACACATGTATAAAAGATACAACCAGATGTATTATGTATTACCACTGATATTGTTGTTGCTATTGTCAAGAGTATAAAGTCTAAAACTCTGACTCGGAGGAAAGTCAAAGCACATGTAATATGTATTGTGAATTGTGTGTGTGTGTGTGTGTGTGGTAAAAGGAAAGAGGGAACAACAACCAAACCAAACCAAATCACCACGACGAACATTGAACTGAACTCAGTTGAGTAGAGTAGAATAGATGTAGCCTTTTTCTAACATCCACCGTCCACCATCAACCATCCTCCACGAACAACTACAAACTATAAAAGTAAAGCGACATACATATGTAATATGTAAAATGTACCTAGACTTTGGTACGAGTATTATATTGTCAAAAGAGTGATCTCTCTATCTCCTATTTTATATTTTATGTTTTCTCTTTCCTGTGAATTGCATTTTTTCACAACTTTTGGATTTTTGGACTTTTGGATTTTGTAGCTTTCAACTTTTAACTTTTAACTGCCTCTTTTTGCCTACTGCTCTGCGTACTCCGTACACCACTGATTATAGAACTGGTGTCATATGCCATATGCCGTCTAGTGGACAAATAAGAAATGTAAAGTATTTCCAGATTTTCCTGCTAGGTCACATGAACGTACAAAACTTGTCCGTGTCAGTTCAAGTTTTGACCACTATAGTGTTCCATCACACTAACGAGCTCCACCTTTTTTTCCGCCATGGGGCATGTATACAGACAAACAGACGGACAGACAGGTGGATTTACAGACGGATGGACAGACACGACGATTAAAATAGTCTGCTTCACATCCTAAAAAAACACTGGACTTTGTAAAGATGATCAAGATTCTCTTTATAAAATATCTAAAATTTCTCATCAACTCGATGATGTTTCTTGTAGCTATTTTTATGGTCGGGATTCCGAGATCTCCGTCGCTGCTCTCTTCCATTGCATTTCATAAACTGAATCTCCACGCCATCTTGGAAGAGGGAATGTTTTGGAGGGCAGTTTCAAATTCTGACTACTTCTTCAATTTTGACCTGGTTTGATGTGATCTTTTATTATTTTTTTTTATCTATGTAATTTATTTTGGTACTTTTATCGTGGTATTTTTCACAGAGGAGATTAAACAACATTCACATCGAGTTTGTATTTTTCTCAGGTACAATTTCAAAACAGTTTTCATGGAAATCATTTTTTTTTTATTTTATCCTTTGAATTTTGACTTGTATTTAAACTGTTCTGATTTTTTTTAATTTTGACAGGTCAACGAGTTTTGTTTCGGGAGCTGAATCTCCGACAGCGGCCAAAATTTCAATAGCAATTTCCGAATCCATCAAACAGATGAAATTGATGAAGCTCCAATGATGATCCCCCCTTTGAACAAAAGTTGTCCTCTAATTGTCCACTGTACCGAAATAAACGATCTGCTCTCGGCAATCATCGGCGGATTCGAGTCAATACATTTGTTTGGGGGGTCAATAATTTATTCTGTGCTGCCTCACTTGTTTCTTTCTGGATGGGAATATTCTCTTTATCATTTTGTTAATTCTGCTAATAAAATTGACGAGAATTTGGAGATTCTCAAGGGAGAAATTCGGATTGCTGAGTTCAACAAGATTAAACAAGAGAATGGAATAACACTAGACAGATGCAAAAGCTGTCGACCAAAGAAAGGTGGCGAGCTAATCGGCAAGTCAATTCAACTGTTGGGAATTCAAGTGGGAAGTTTCTGCAAGCTCGAGAGAGAATCTTCATTAATTTTCCTCGGATTTGTCTTCTCGCAAATCGCCAGTTTGCTCCTTGCCTTTGAATAATAATAAATAATATTTGCATGCATTTGTTCTCCGTCATGGGACAAAAATAATAATTTATGCCACTCTCTCATAAACACCTTAATTTTTTAAAGATAGATTTTAAAGTAACAGTAAGCTATTTTTTTGTGCATCTGAACGTGTACGAAAACAACGAAAAATCTGCATATTTACTTACAAATACTGCAACAATATACGAGTAAAAAATTGTTAACATTATTTAATGCCAATGCATTTGAGATTTCCTTGATTTGAACACCATTTGAAAATGTGATGGAGAAATTATGACTACTTGAACTGATTTTGCCTCTGGATTTTGTCCGTCTGCAAAACGGAGGCTGTGGCGTTGAAAAATTGAAACTATGTACACAAAAAGCTGTCAAACAACGAATAATGAATCACAAATGATAACGCCTGGCTCTTTTTTTTTTCTTACGCCATCATATCAAAAATCATATGAAACACAACCTGCTCATGGTTCATATGTATCTGTAGATAGATACTACTTTTGATTCCATGTTTCCGTGCCACAGTGAAAATTAAACCACGAGTGAGCGATGAAAAGTTAAGGAGTTTGAGTTTCGAGTAGTCCATTATCGATTGATTGGGTTGTGTAAAGTACTTACAATTAAGTGCACGTGTATTTAATTTTCATTCTGGTTTCTTTCAATTTTACCTTTTCAGTTGGCTCCTTCTCAAATAATTATACATGCTAACTTTTCCTTTGTCAAAGTACAGAATAGAGAATAGATAAGGGGAAGGAGAGAGAATGCGAAGACGCAGGAATAATAATAATAATCATAACCTACTAGTTATCGTTATTCTTTGTCTAATTCAAAATTCAAATCTCAAACTTGAACCACGCATGATCTGATTATTATTGTGATTGGAAACTGGGAAAAGTAATCCTTTTTTTCAACACAATTCAACATTCAATACACCAAGTTGATTGAATATCTAATATGTGTGTAAACGAGTTTTACTTATCACATTGCACATTGTACAGCGCATGTAGTTTTCAGCATGTGTAAATTGTAAGTGAGAAATGAGAATGCCTTTTATACTTTTAATGTGAACAAGGATACAATAATAATAATTGTATTACAACTTACAACTCATAATTCATATGCATTGTTACAGAGTAAAGATGTAAAGTGTCTACAATTAAACTGATAACTGACACTTGATACTACATACTCGATATCCAAGAAGATGTTTTGTCTTTTTGCTCTTTTTTTTTTAAATGATAACAGATAAGATACCAAAATTACGTATTGAAAATGCTGTGATGACTATGGTAATTAATTAATTATTATTTTACCGTAAAAGATGCTCAATGTTCAATTGCCAACTATTATTATTTATTATTATATTTAGACTTTAGACTTTAGACACTGAGCACTGAACACACACTGGTGCATATTTAGAAGATAAAATGAATTTCATGACTCGTCATTTGGGCAGTAGATTACAAGAGTACCACTCATTCCACATCCACATACAGGCACAATGCACAAGCAATATGCAATACAACAAGTGGGCTTTAATTACTATCATCCCAATTAAAATAGTTCGTGCTCCGTGATTATATACCACAAATGTAAAATGCAAAAAAAAAGTCTACAAATAATAAGAAAATGTACCACAAAAAAGAGATGCACAAAAAACATAATTATCAATTCACCTTGTTTTTTCTTTCTTCTTTTTTTTTTGAGTTTTGAGCCTCAAGGACTTTTAAACCATGGAAAATGGAAAAATGAGTATCATCTTTAATCTAAAAAATTACTACCACTTTTCAAGAAAACAAAGAACAGTAACAATAATTATTATTGTTATTTCACATTTCACACTCGTCAAAAACCAAAAATCAAAAGCATAATAATATAACCAAAAGCAAACAAGAACAAACTTAAAAATCCTCAGCACAGTTATGTAATAATTATTGTTTCTACTTGTAATTTGTAACTGATAAACCCAAGTACTAAATTTGTATTACATTTCCAATTTTCATCCATCTTATTGTTGTTATTTGACACTTGCGTATTTTCAAATTTCAAATGTCCTCGTTTATATTCATGAATTGTATCATCTGGACCAAAGCTTTAAAAATAAATCCACATTCTCTGTACCAGTTCGAGTCTTCAATATGATGGGTGAAAACGGTCGAAAGTTGCGGCGCCAGATGACACAGTCTCAAAAATGTCACACTAACAAGATCATAAAAGGTCAAACAGGCAAATGGACAAACGGTAAATCCCAAAAGTTTTCACAAAGGCCGTCGACGGATTTTTTTTATCTGTCTACTTTAATACTTGTCTATGGTACAGGTTCTATACCTTTAGCTGACGGACGAGAGACGAGTTCACGACGTGGCACCCCAAAGTTCAGTACATTTCAACTCACTGGACCAGCGACAACCAAAAGGTCCAGAAGAAAGAAGGTCTTTTAAAATGATTATTATTCACTTGGAAACAAGTTAACCTAACTTCAACGAAGAAATGAAATGGGACTAATATGCTTCCTTTGTTTTCAGATTGTACAGAGTTTATGGGTAAACCGGGTACCTATCTGCATCAAACTTACACTCACAAAAGTACTCATAATATCAGAGAAACGTGTACAAAGTGACTGGATTTTATTGGTTGAGCAGGTTGCAGAAGGCGGAAGGGAGCTGACGAAATGATGCGATGATGATGAGATGCATCCGGAAATCCCAGCAACTAAATTCTACTCTTCCAGCTCAAAGTCACAAATGCTCTTTTATTAAGTAAAAAGCCCATTATTATGCATATAGTTGTCGTCCCGATTCAAACCATATCATATTATTTCATTCCTTTTCTACAAGTCTCGAATCATTCCCAAAATCTCATCCCAGTTTTCATTATCCGTAGTTTTAAATACAACGTAACTAGTTTTCTGTTTTATGAATATTTTAGTGATTCTGTTTGCAGACTGTACTCAAAAGAGTTCAACGTTCCAAAACAAACGGAATATTTTTTTATAGATCAAGAATCAAGAAAAGTGTATAATATTATGATATTATAAGAAAAACGGCCCGTCAAATGACGGGTTTGAAATCTGCTTGCTATGCAAGCAGATTCTGCTGCCATGAAAAAATGCAATGGTTGATAAACAAACTTTTTAGTTGAGAAAGTCGCGTGCTAAAATATGACTTTTACAGTTCAGCTAAACAGAATAGAAACTATTTTAATTAATCGAAACAACTAAGCCAGAGTAATAGCCATTTCTCTTAGCCAGAGTACTTTCGTTTTCTCTTAGAAAAAGCGTTACCCCATGACGCCACCACACGCGGGTTTTATTATAGTTTTGATTACAATAACACTTCATTTTTTTCATTCTATTGGATAACTAAAATCTCCAATCCTACTGAGTATTACATTTTACAGAATCAAACCAATTTGGGGAATTCCATCAACTTTTATTTTGCTGTTACTTGTAATTAAAATTGTAGGAATTTAGACATGTACAGAAACTCCATTGATTTATGCAAATTGGATTGGGAGAGAATAGTGGGAAATAAGTGTGTGTGTGTGTGTGTACTTAAATAGTTGAAATAATATTTCTCATTTCTCAGCTCACACTCAATACTTAATATTCAATATGCATAAATATATCTTGAGAATAAATAATAAATAGTAAATAACATGTACAATTAGAGGCAGGGGATTAAAACTATTCCGAGCTGCCTTTTTTACAGGAAATGAATTCAGGGTAGAACACATGGCCAAATGTGTGAACGGACTTCACAGATATGTGAAGCCAATTATAACATGCAAGTGAATGGGGGGAACAGTATTGCCTCTTCAGGTCAAAAAGGTTAATTATTGAACGAATAAAAGTAGTTAAAGATGGCGATACTGTAGTTTTGATAGACTTCACAGATTTGTGAAGTCACGTTACAAATCTGCGAAGTGGCTTCATAAATCTGTGAAGTTTTGAGGCTTTACAGATCTGTGAAGTCCGTCCACAAATTTATCCATGTGATCTACCCTGAAATTAGATAACATAATTTCCATATTTCTTTCTTTCTTTTATATTATAAACTCGGTGATATGCATATATTATGCATAATTAGTGATATACCTTTTATAGTTAACTATAGTTACATATATCTTTTCTATAGCTATACTCAGTATATCTTTCATGCATAATCATCTCCGTACATATATTTAAAATTAACTTTATCTTTGTCACAATCTAACTTTTTTCTGGTGACTTCCATCTTTTCAACACACTTTTTTTCATTTCATCATTATTTCGTATTTTACTTTACAACTCACAACACTATACGATTTTTGCCCACTCTCGGAAAAACACATTGAAATATTTACAGAAAAAGGTGAGTTTATTGAATAATTATACTATTAATTATTATCATAACAAGAATTGTGTTTTTACTTGAGATTCATTTACATTGTCAAATATCATATTAATTATTATAAATTTTTTCTTATTTTGGAATTTACTTGTTTCTTATTTTAGTTGAAAAGAGGAGATTTTAGAAGATGAAGCTTTTTGGACTATTGTCATTGGCCACGATGGTCATTTTGATGGCCAATTTGACAAAGGAAGTCGCAGCGGAAGACAGTAAAAGTATTGGATATGAAATTGGTCGTCATGTTAGTCTTTTTGGCTCCAGAATTCGCCGAATTTTCAAAGGAGAAATCCCGTAAGTTAATTTTATAATATGATATTAAAAATGTGTATTTACATGTAAACAAAATATGGAATAATTTTATTACTTTATACATGTACTCTCATAATGTTTTTTGTGATACTTTTAATTTACTCTGACATGAAGATTTATTTAAATTGTGTATAATATTTGATATTTATTTTGTAGGTTGAGTCAAATGTTTGACTCCTCGTCTTTTTGGGAAGAGACAACTTTGACGGATTTGGACGGTCGCATCGGGATTTTTGCTGTTCTGGTCATTTTCCTTTTGGTCGTGGGTTGTTTTGGCTGTTGCTGTGCATGTCGAGCGAAATCTCGATCTCGGTCCAGACGTCAACAAGATCTCATGTCCAACGATTTACACATTGAAAAAAATCTCCATGTATTCTGTTTGACACAGTCAATTTCCAGTTTATAAAATACAAAATAAATATTACTATCATTTAATTATTTGTTACATATAAATAAAAAGAATATATAAAAACAACTCTACATTCTATTATGTTTAATATTTTGTGGTTGTTACACAAATAAAATGATAAAAATATGAGTATAAAATACAAAATACAAAACATTTTGTGTGTATGTGTGAAATTTTTCTATTTTTTTTTTGCGTATTGATCTATTTTGTGACTTCTCTCGTCTTCCTTGCGCCTCGGCGGAATTCATTTTTGAACAGGATTTTTTGCCAAAAAAAGATATTTAATTTATAATTTTAGGCATAGTTAGCTAATTGTACTTAACCAACTGTTTTGCAGTAGAGATTGTAATAGCTCATCAATTTTTCATGGTATTCATTTTGTATAGAAATAAGTTAGTGTGTGTGTACATGAGCTGTACTCATGTAAAAATATCAATCTACACTCTGCATTTTTGACCGAAATTCTGTGGTAATAAAATAAAATAATTATTATTATATTTTGTGTTTTGTACTTGTTTTGATACACATTTAAATTATATTTTGCATAATAATATGAACAAAATTTCATATTTCAGACTGACATTAGGATTTCCGAGTGGAGAGATTCTAGACAATGGAACAAATTCAAACAGAATGTCAAAATGAGGATGGAATTCCATGTGAAGAACCAAATCCCGTTGTAAGTTGTGACCAACAATCATTTTATTCTCGTCCTCTTCAAAATTCAATTCAGACATCAGATATTTTTAGGTAAATTTCGGAATCTCTCAAACACCATCATAATTTTATTTTCTGTACTTAAAAACCGAGAATTCATATATTTTGTAATATTTTATTCTTTAAATAGGAAACATGTCAAAATTTAAGTGCAGTGTGTAAAATGTATTTTGGATGAGGACAGCGTCAATATCACATGTGATCGATGCTCTGATCATTTCACACCCCCTCAAACCCCATTCTACGCACCAACAACAATAAAAAGACGAAGAATAAGTACGAAAAACAAAAATACAAGGTTTATTTTGATTAAAAGTATCATGGATTTCAAAGAGTTCGTTTCACTTGTTTCTCATTCTATTTTTGAAAATAATTATGAGGTTTACCTGAGCAGATAAACCAAAATGAACCACAACAACAACGACAAAATTTTGAGATTTTCCGCTTCATTTATGTTCCAAAAAGCATTTAATTTCTTTACAAAATTAATTTTTTTTTCGTAATAATATACACCATGAAATATGTAAGTATTCACGACTCTTCATATTAAATTTTAACACCTTGTTAAATATACAAAAATATATACAATGATCTATTATTTGTGACTAATTGAAAAAAAAATCACAACAAAATAGTTAATATGTAGCCTGTATATAGAAACAAACATTTTTTTCAAACATATTTAAAATGTCAAATGATACTTGAGTCTTTTAACCCCATTTAATTTAAATATTTATGTGGTTGTAACTAGTATTAACAATTATAAAATATTTATCAATGTATAATATTACCACTTCGTGGACAGTCGTACAAAAAATTGAAAAGACGAATTTCTTACACTACACTCTTAAACCAAAAAAAAAAATATATAATATACTATTGTTATCATTGCGAATTATTATTCTGTTATAATTTATAGATATGTACCTATATGTAAGAATTCATTGTTAAATCGTGAAAGTAAAACAACAATATTGGACCAAATAATTATAGCACATTAATCATTTAAAATACAGTTTTCGACTTGACGATAGAAATATAATGAAATGTTTTCTTAAATAAGTATGAGATATAGAGTCTGGTTTAATACTATGTCGCCATAAATATATATTAAATGTTACACTGAGTTCAATTTAATCTATGTAAAATATAAAAATAGTAAACTATTCCTTTAAATACCATTAACTCAACAGTCTGTCATTTTCTTGATAAGTAAGTATATATACAGCTGTATAAACCTTTATATATTACTTTAAGTGACAGGCTTGTAGTTTCTAACTATTTTTCTTAGGACGGCATTACATATTATACAAGTATGTGAAACATTATTGTACTTTACACGTTAATATAATATTGTTTAAAAATTAAAATCCTTTTAATTATAATATTTACGACTAATACTCAAAGTTCCTTTCTGTATACCTTTTACAATGGGGCTCATTTCTGTACCGGCAAGCCAGCAGACAAAGTCAATTTAAAAAACGTTTAGAATTTTGTTCATGTCAATTTCATAAGCAACTGAAATCTCTACTGTAAGCCAATACTACAAACTATGGTAATATGGTATGAACATGGTCATTTGCTTAGGAAATTAGCATGAACAAAATACTAAATGTTTTTTTTTTTAATTGACCTTCTCTGTCGGCTTATCGGTACAGAAATGTTACCCACACCTTTTACAATTTAAATACATACACAATTGACAATTTGAACCATTAAAAATATTTAAATCCGTTCTCTATCCATAACAAAATGTCAAACAAAATATTAAATGTCAATCATTGTCTTTTTTAGCATTAAAAGTGACTATAATATAAGTAGTAATTGCTATTATTACTACAAATATATAAGATAAATATACACTAAATATTAAAGTGAGATATTTTTTTCCGTCGACACAAATATCCATAAAATGACAAACTATGGAATTTATCAATAATATATACATAATGTATATTTGACATAATATTTTGTAGAATGATTACCATTTTTCCACTTCCTTATTATTTGTCAAATGTACATTAACATTGAGAGAGACACGGGAAGATAGAGAGATGGAGAGATTACTATTTTCCACAGCTTGGCAACCAAAGTTGAAAGTTTTATAATATATAAAAATATTATATTTCAATAAAAAAAATCTCATTAAAAATTATGAAGAATAATATAATATATTTTACAATTATTTCTCAGCATACATGATTATCTATAAAATTAAAGAAAAGAAAAAACGAAATAAATACATGTAAATTTTACAATGAAAAAAATAAATAATATTCATGTTTTATTATGCTATAATCTACTCATATTTAAATATATATATATGTGTTGTTTTTTTTTTAAAAGTAAGCCGTGTAAACTGAAATTAAAACAACTTTGTAAAATATAAAACATCATAGTAATATGTATATATATAACTTGTAAAATATAAAATAATTTCTCACTGGTTTTCCTTGGTGTATTCGCGTATGCATACGCAACTTTGTACTTGTAATGTACCTTTTGCCACATGAATGACATGCAAATCTTCCATAACCAACTAAAATCATTTCAATCATTATTGTATCGCGTTGATCATCACGACACCGTCTTTGAGTTGATGTCAAAACAAAAGGTGATCTTTGTATAGCCACACGAGGCAAATACAATGGGAGATTTTTGTTCGTCTTACTTTTCCTGAAATTCAATTTAATATAGTAAAAAAAACACATCCAAAAATCATCCTACTAACAACTATACTTACAACTTATAATAATAATAATAATTATAACTATAACTATAACATCTGTAGTGTCTATATTATAACATATTTTTACCTATTTTATTGGCCTTATCTTGAAGCAAACCATCGACTGACGAAATCCCCATAACATTTCACCCATGATCCAATCGTCATAAGAGTTGTTACGTCCATTTATTGGTTCAATTCCTTTGAAATTAAATATTCATGAATATTGGCTAGTTTTTAACAGCAAATAATTATTTTTTTACAATATTCGGTTTTGAATATAATCAAAAATCACATAAGTACCTGTGCCGTTTCTTTGACATTTTGAATTGACGGTTTGGGATAATAACTCCCTCCTGTAAAAATTCGGGGAGGGGATATTGTTGTTGTTGTCAAAGTGTCGTTGACACTAGGGAAAGATTCACATACTAGTATACAGTAAAAAATACATTATCATTTAATTATAACAAAGCCGTTATATATATATAAAATATATAGAAATATACACAATGAGAGACGATTGTCTGATATTGATATGAGTTGATACTTTTTAATGTATAGTAGACTGTCAAAATCTCCATAGTTTTCGTCTACATAGAAAATAATCAAATCATAACAAAATAAAATATAAATACAACATACAAATAATTATGTCACTATTATAACTATATAATATTATAACATTCAAAATTCATAGCCCATGTACACACGAAAATAAAAATTCAGAGTTTAGTATAATCACGTCAAATAAATTAATATAATTATGTATTTATTAATGTTCTTTTTTCATCACTCACTATAATTTCGTATATTGCCATTGTCATATTTCGGACCTGTTAAACATTAAAAAATATAGACCACATGTCATTTTTTCGTAAACATTTAAAATTATAAAGTAAGTACCTTGTACCAAAAAAATAAAAATAATTATTTTAAAATAAAACAAATAGTCGAGTCATGTCAAATATATAATATAATATACATTAAGTATGACAAGTCACAAATAAAAATAACCAACTTACTTCAAATGACCAATCGTAGTTAGTGTCTGAAAATAATTAAAAATTACTAGTCTGTTATCAACTAGTTGACTATAAAATCAAATGATGACCAGTTAGAACTACACGATGCTTTATTTCGTATATTAACACAGTCTTGTTAAATAATAATAAACATTTTCGAATATTAAATAAAGAGTACAAACTATTTTAATTAATTGTACAATTGTCAGGATAAAAATAATACTTGTTGTTCCACACTTGTAAAAAATGCACATGTGACACTTCTTATTTTAAAAATTTTGATATTTCCTCTAAGTTCCCCCACTCTCTCTCTATATCTCTCTCACGTGACTTTTTTTTCCGACAGAGATATATACTTGGTATATATAACACGTGAGTATGTATAGATATACACATAGCCAGTTCTGCATATTATATACATATACAAGCCCAGAACTTTATCACATTACAATATAAATAAATATGTATATGATTATGAAAAATAATAACTATAAAATGCACAGAAGATAATAGTTTAGCAATAATGTACTCGACAAGCTACATATTTTATAAGACTTTGTTCTCATTTTAGTATACCTACACCTTTAAAGAATATGAGAATATTCATACATATACATATTATAATGGAGCGTAATTTTACCAAGTATTTATTTGTTTATTGTTAAATGAATAAACTGCCAAGCAAGTATTGTTTTAGAAACTAATAATCATAGTATTATTAATAATATTATACACAAAGGGTTTCAAGATTGATTTGAAAATGTTATATATATTATGTATCATTTCGTTTAAAATTATGTTTGACACTTTAAAAAATTACCATCATCATTATTGTCATTACTGTAACTAACTGTAACAGTTGTGTACGTATCTACAACATGTTGACAATAATATACAAATTGATACGAAAATTGAAAAACTTTAAAAAGTTTCTAGAAACTATGATTGTTCTGAAATTCACGCATTATGTATAATAAAGGACTACTATTATAATTATTTCCAAGAAATTTACCATATATTTATTACTCATGTTTATTCTCATGATAATAATCGTCTTCTTTGAATATCAACTACTATTGCATCAGTTTTGGACTATGGCATTGAAATCCAAAGACCATTTCAAGTAAGTAGTAGTATATACGCTTTAACATTTATCATAACTTTTGTCAATGATATTTTTCACGAAATTCTTGTATGATTAAATATAAATTGATATTCTAGTGGAAAATCGTCATTAGATTATTTCTTTTTCACATTTTTTAACGACGAGATCACAAGAGGAAAAAATATGAGAAAATTATAATTTGAAAAGTAATTGAAAATAATGACACTTTCAGTACCTCAACCATGAAATATAAAAAGTAAAATAAATAAAAAAAATCCAGATTCTCCTTGATATTTGCCATGACTTGCGAAATTTTGAAAGATTCAATCGAAAATCCACGACTCATACTCGACATGTGACAAAAAAAACACACGGATGTCATAAAGAATCATGAACATACATATTTCTTTAAATGTGAAGAATAATACATAACACATAATAAGAGGAAGAAATGTGTAGATGAAAAATATTACAGAGGATTTCATTTCATGTATATATTTAATTTTCAGTTTTCTTCTTTCACTCCAGAACAACTGTCACATAACCGTATAATATATAGCTGTACTATATACGTAAATGCGTGCAAATATAAACGTACATTTCCACACAGAGTATATATGAGATATATGCTAATTATACCAGTCCGAATAGACTCTTGTATTTTACACTAGTGCCCTCACGAAGCATATAAAATTATGGACACGAACGCTTCAAACATTTCAAAATGAAAACGAAAATCCAGGATCACAGAGTGAACAAAGACTACGAGATGCTGGTCATGTTCCAGTACTAGTTTTACAATGTACATTATATACATCATCCCAATTTCCTAAAACTACATCTAATGACAAATGGCAACCCTTCCGTCGACTATCTATACTTTCAAAATGGCTTCGCGTTGACATTCAATATTTCCATGATAATGACCGAACTTTCACAATGAACAATCTTCACCTGTTTAGAATATTATAGATATATACACACCAACATAATCCTAAAGTAAGGGATTGGTTGGACAGAGGCTTTGATATTTTCCATCATTTCATAATATTTTCCAATAAAATTCTATGATATACATGATTTAAATAGTGTTTAAAACATGTGTTGATATCTCTAGTTTGTGACTATTACAGATAGGAAAGGAAAAGCAGTAATATTAATAACTTTGGATAAATAACATCATTCTTATCAGAGCAAAAGATATAGAATGAAAGTACATGTAGTAATATGCATGCACTAATAATACTTTATCTTTAGCGGTATTGCAAAATATAATTTTAAAATTTTAAACAATCAAAATACGACCACGCATTTATCTGTATTATATACAATGTATCACGTATAATTGTCATAAGTGAACTTTTAACATTTCATTTTTATCCGTCATATTGTTTCACTTTCACACAAATGTGACCCGAATTTTTCAACAACTCTGAAACCAACATAATTATGCATTTATAAACCTCTTTTGATTTGCACATACATTCCAAATTCAGGCTCAAAATCAAATCCAGATTCAAAAGGCAATACTTTGAAACCCGGGCATGTCGTTTAAATTAATTTAAGAGTGGTCTCGGGAAATCCATACAATGTGCAATATATACATTATATATAGGTATCCGAATGCACATATATATATATATATATATATATATAGTGTACATGTTTATAAACTTATATATGCTTCATGTCTTTTTGATGACCGTTCCAAAAGCTTTACCCTACAAACTTTACATATTCAAATTATTTATTAAATAATAGACATTGCTCTGTGTATAATTCAATATTGAATATTAAGCATATTATTATCAACATCATTATTATTATACATGTATTACAACTCGAGTAAATAAATTTACTTGGCAGTGGAAAGGATGTAACAAGAAGAATAAGAAAAAAAACAGATAGAAATGATCTACTCTGATATTTTTATATTCATTTCATTTCACCGTGGCGTAAAATTCCAACACCATAACCAATCCAAATTCAATTCGCTGATATTAAAGTGTATCAAATGCAAAGATAATAGTATCACTGATAAGCACCACCATTAAATATTTGTCTTAAATCTTGACCTATCTACGTGAAGAAGAATATAATATGGAATGAGGATGATTAATGTTTTTTTTATAATTCTATTGAATTCTGACTCAACGATACTCCACTGAAAATGATGAAATTATGAGACAAATTAGGATAGGTGAGAAGCCGAACTTCCAGTTTCAATTCATTACTTTTTCCTTTTGTAGGATTTTTACTGGCCTCCGAACCCGAAGACACAGCAGCTAAATTTCGTTCAGGATGACAAATGGCTGACATTCGGGGAGAAATGTTCGAAAGAATTGTCGGATCAATGTCGATATTCTGCAGATCTCTGTTACATTGGCGGGAAACGCGCTTCTGATGACAGCAGTTTCGTATGGGATCCAATAGTAAAGTACATTTCCTCGGACGTGAGGAATCTGGACAACGAGCAGCTGATCTCCGGGAAATGCACCATGCCCAAAGGCGGGAGTTGCAGGTACTAATAATTAATAAACGTAATGCTAATAAAATAAATAGTAATAATAATGACTAAATAATGAGTTGATGTTGTCTAAATTCAATTTCAAGAACAACACATGGCAAAACTGGAGATGATTCATCAATGC
Source organism: Sminthurinus signatus (assembly GCA_019776565.1). NCBI lineage: Eukaryota > Metazoa > Arthropoda > Collembola > Symphypleona > Katiannidae > Sminthurinus > Sminthurinus signatus. The sequence goes on along the minus strand of JABASP010001218.1, from coordinate 1,728 downwards.
GTTTCTACTACCACTTGCATCATTATCGTAAAAGAAAGATTTCTAAAATACAATAGTTCCTTCTTTCTTGTTCCTTCTCAGTTGATGACATTTTGGATTTTAATCATGTTTTGTTTGTATGTGAAACTAGGCAGTAGAGCAGAGAGACTCAGCGGAACAAGTTGGGAAACGATTCATCTGACAACACAAAGTCAACGGAAGTGTGAGTAGATATCAACCCAATGACGAGCATCTTCCGTTACCACGGTGACACAATTAAACTCTTTCACTCGATGAACCATTAAATTAAATTGTACATTTCCTGAGACATTTTTGAACAAATTTCACCGACTTTGGATTGGATAGAAACTTTGTACACATTCCATATCAGAAAAGCATTCACAGTTTGTCCCAAATTTGCATGCAAAAAGTAGAATTGTTATTATTTATTATAACTACTTTGCATCAAATTTATAATCACAAAGGTATTCATAATATCAGGGAACTGAAGACATGATGAGATAATGATGAGATACATCCGAAAAATCACACCAACTAAATTATACTTTTAAATTTAAAAGTCATAAATGCTATTTCATTAAGTAAAAGGGTCCCTTATTATGCATGTACCTAATCATAATTTTCTTTCTGATTAAAACCATGACATAATTTCTCATTCCTTTTCTACAAGTTTAAAATCCTCTACAAAAACTCATCAAATTTTTTAATATCCGTAGTTTAAATATAACGTAACAAAAGTTTTCTGTTTTATGACTATTTTAGTGATTCTGTTTGCAGATTGTACCCAAAAAAAGTTTAAAACACACATTGAATATTTTCTTATAGATCAAGAAAATACATAATATTATTATTATATTATTACAATATCAATTCATATTCCTTTCTATCAAATAAATAAACTCTTCAATATTCTATCAAATATTACATATTACAGAATCAAAGCAATTTGAGAAATTCCATCAATTTTTATTTACATTTTCTTAAAATTAAAAGGGTGGGAATTTAAACACGTATAAAATCAATTTATACAAATTGGTATAGAATAGTCGGAAATAAAAGTATATGTACTTAAATAGTTGAAATAATGTTCACGAGATAATACTTGATATTCAACATGCATAAATATTTTGAGAATAAATAATAAATAAAATCTACAGCCAGTATTTTTAAATCCGATATATATCTTTTATATGAAAGGAAAACAAATGAGATAATGTCTACATTTCTTTCCACCTTTTATGCATATTATAATATATGTACATACGGGGTGATACACATTTTATAGTTAATTCAAGATATCTCTGATCCTACATAATACTCAAATTAACATCCCCTTTAACCTAATCTATCTTTCCCTAATGACTTCAGTTACACACTTTTTCATTTCATTGTTATTTCCTATATTACCTTACAGCTCACTTTATAACCATTTTGGTTTTTTTTCCACTCTCAAAAAATATAGTGAAATATTTACAAGAAAATTCCAAGTTTATTTCATAACTACTAGTAATTATTATTAGAACAAGGAAACTGTATAACCAGTAACCAGTCGAACTGAAAATTGAACATTTCATATTTTTCACTCTTGTACACGGCACACGGCACGCAGTACATGGTACAGTTACATTAACATTAAAAGTTAAACTGTGTCATATCTTTTTGATCTCATCATCATCATTTTAAGTTTTGAACCTTTGCTTTTCGCACAGTCTCAAAAGTTTGATCGTG
>JABASP010001217.1:0-32590 GCA_019776565.1 Sminthurinus signatus | reverse complement strand
TATATACATTGTTCATTGTATATGGTATAAAGGATCTGTTGAGATGGAATGGACAAAGACGAGAGTATAAATTGGATTGGATTGTCTTGTAAATTCCCAAGGAATAATAATTGTTTTGCCGGTTTTTCTTCCATTGTAGTGAAAAGGCTATTCTTTAACCTAACGCTTTTGTCTTGAGATCTCCCACTGTGCATAGATAGGAATTACGGGAAAGCGTGCCAAAAGGCCTCAAGCCTCAAACTCCTTTCCACTTCTTTTTCTTCTACTTTTTTCCTCCGGTCGCTCGGTCGGTTGTTTGGCTGTTTGGTTGGTTGTCGCGAGAACGCCAACTTTTTTTATTTACAGACATGCCATGCTATGCCATGCCATATCACGCTGTATTCTATACTAGGGATTTGCCCTCCCAACAATTCAAAATTCAAGTACAAGAAATCTCATTCTAGATTCTAGATGTATATTCTTCACATGTCTAAATACAAGTCTTACACCAGCACATTACTGTGTACTATACAAATTTCTGTACAAGGTACAAAACAAATCAAGCATTGAACTTTTATTGCACATCAGTATCGAAACCTTTTCTTACTTCTTACCTCAATAATACTCTTGTCGGCAATACACGCACAACTCTTCTATTCCGCACTCTCTTTTGGTAAACTTGAAAAGCTTTGCACAACAAACAACAAACAACATAAATCCTAGAAATGGAAATTCAAGAGTAGGATCAAATAAATGTAATATTTATGTAACTTCATTGAAATTCATGTTCACTAGTGTGAAAAACAAAAACAAAACAATTAAATATTTCAATCGTTACAACAGAACAGGCACAAGGCACAACAGTCATAATAATCCTCGTCATTTGTCCAACTCTGAAGAAATATCAAACATAAGAATTACGCATCTCAAAAAAGATGTGGTTATTCCTTTGGTTTTAATTCTTAATCCGACATCCGACAGGTACAAAATTTGAGCGTTGGAACATGAAAAATGCACAAGATTTCAACTTTTTTGTTCCATTGACACTTTTTGCGACTTTGGTCTTTTGTGTTTTGAGTCTTGAGCCTTGAGTCTTGAGCTTATAGTACATGTATAATAAATGGGAAAAGTAAGTGTACAAAGTATTTACTCGGTGGATACGCGGTCATTGACAATACTCAATGCTCGATACTCAATTCATGCTTGACATGTTTCATGCTCCAATAGACAGTTGTTACACATGTAATGTGTGTGTAATCTAAATCTGATGAATGCATAGTTTAATGAGCATAAAAAGTGTAGAAGAAGAGCGAGTACAAAAAAACATCAAGAACCAACAAGAGTGTGAAAAACAAGAGATGTTTTTGTGATGGTTAATTTTCTTGGTTAATTAGTATGTGGCATGATCTGTAAGCTCGTGCTCGTGCCTGCATTTTTTCTCGGATTTTTTTACACTCTCCACTCTTCGTCTTCCTTTTTCTTTTCTTCCAACTCCGCATCAACAACACTCAACAAGAAACAACTAATCTTTCTAATATTAATACTTAATACTAATAATCACAGGCATTGAAGAGGAACAAATAAGAACGAAACCACAACCTCAAGTACATACTCAAAAAAGTACACTCAAACTCATACCAATACAAAGTACAAGCTCAAGCTCAGCATCAGCATCCTCATCTCAACAATATAGAATATGTAAAATGTACAACTTACAGATATTTACAGGCACACACACTCTACACAAAAGCTTATTTAGCTTCATTGTACTAAATGACGTCCATGTGTCTTGTGTCTTGTGTTATTGTATATTGTATACACACGCTCCATGTTCAACGTTCAATGTCCAATGTTGAGTCTAAACATGTACACCATGTACAATGTACAATGTACGGAGAAAGAAAAGAAGAATTAAAGTGACAGTCGACAGTCGAGAGGAGGTACATATTGAAAAAATGGTTGTAAAAAAACTGAAATGATTAAGGTACATACAAATAAGATGAGAGCTGATATCTATCTATTAAAAGTCAGAGCTCCTGGCCATATTTATATATAAATAATAAAAACACACATATATATAAATTCTTGAATCACAAAATATAAATATTATGCTCATAGTGAATAGGTACATTTTTTTTATCTATATTTTATACCTATTTATATTTATGAATTCATTGTACTATTCTATATTATTATGACTATGATGATTATTATGTATAGACAGATTCACGATGCATTAAATTATATTAATATTGTATTAAAAGACTCACATTGTACAGTGTACAGTGGGCACAGTGAAATGTAATGTATTACAAATTATAAATACTGTATTGGTAAAAGACGGAGAAGAAGAAGAAGAAGAAGAAGAAGAGAGCATTGTTCATTAAAGTTTGTTGTGGGTTGTTTGCTGGTTGGCTGGTGCTGATGTGATGTTTATTTGACATCGGCATTCGCTGAATGACTGGACTCTCGAACTTGACTAGGTATGCATTATGCACGTAGAGTGTACACATATTTATAAATGTTATATCTAGTCTCCATAAAGTTGGGTATGTATGAGGCGAGATTGGAGAATCAAAGAGAATGGAATTTGATCTCGATCAATGCTTTGAACAGTTTCAATGTTTAACTATAGACCATGACGAGAGCTAAATTTCTTTATTTTCAAACGTGGACCTTCTCTTCACTCTTCACTCTTTACTCATCTCTTTCCCCTTTCTTATTTGTTACCTTCTGTCTTCTGTCTTATTTGTTATTTATTCATTCTTCTCACCTGTTGTTGTGTACAGTGTACATTGTACAATGTACATGTATCTTTTTTTCTATTTTAAGCTCCTTCTTCCTTAGTTTCTTAGTCAGCCTCTCAATTATTAGAATTAGAATTTCATATAGGAATGTCTTCTCATACTTTGATTCTTCATTCTCCATTCCATTCCGTCACTCAGTGACTCTTCCGGTCTCTCTCTATACAAAATATCACAATAACTATATGATGTAATGTGTACATTATACATTGTAGATTGTAGATACATTCATGTCCTGTCCTTTTATTTACCTCATCACGAATTTTCTGATCATCATAATCAAAATCAAAAAGTATCAAACAAATATTCCAAATTCCTTTTCCCATTTGAAGAAAGTGTTAAAGTGTTAAATCAGTAGTGGGAACAGATGCAAATAGAATGGAGAATGAGGATTTCTTTGAGTCATTTAAAATTTAGAAAAATTGTAGGTAATTTTGATAAATTCCTCTTGTGGAATTCTGTTGACCTGTGGTTTTTGTATTATGTGTAAAGAAGAATTTCTAAGGTGCATGTACAATTTACAATATACAATTTACATTTTGTAGGTTGGTTGGTTGGTATTGGTCATTCATTTTATAAGGTGTCCAATAAAAATCCAAGACGGAGAGCAGTATTGTCAATTGTCAACGTTCAACATGTCCGTCAGCTGGTCATTATCTATTAGATTTTATTATATTTTTTCAAAATTCCGAAAGGTTGAAGGAAACTTGAAAGGCATAGAGCATAGAGGGAGAAATGTAACGAAGGGAAAGAAAGGAGGCTTTATAGACTCTGTTAGTATTAGCCTGTCGTTGGTATGCTGCATTCTGCATTCTGTATTCTGTATTCACCCCAAATAGTACAATGCTCATACAGAGTGAAAAAGGACAATATAGTATAAAGTATAATAATAACAATGCGAGTAACAATGGTCACCTTATTTATGATTACAAATACATGGACAAAGTACAACATGGTGCACGGCACACGGTGTACAAAAGTTATCAACCAACAAATAATATTGAACAATGTAACAATGTCCAACTATTATTTATTTATTTGGTTATTTTGTTATTTGACTTGCTGTGGTTTTTATGTCTGTTGGAATGTTGTATCTTGTCGTTTTATTTATTGTAAAGTGGTGAGAATGGGAGTGAATTAATAAGAATTGAATTGATCATTCAACATTCAACACAACACAGTACAACAGGCAACAAATCCAGTTAACAATTGATGACAATGTCTAATACTTATGGAATTTGGAGCTTTTGAAGCTTTGGCTAGTCTCCTCAAACCCATTTTTTCTGGAAGTCAAACTAGCATTTTGTTAATATTTTCCTTGGATAATTAATAACCACCAACATTTTTTGTGTACACTACCGGATTTTCAAAAAGTTTGTAATCATCGGGTACCCTAATTATTATCCGAGTCATGTTAGTTGATGCGAAAAAAATAATTACTCACAAAGTTAATTTTAATGATAGTTAAATTAAAACCCTTTTAAAATTTTATCTGCTTTTAACTTTATATGATTGAATTTTTAACTTTATAAGTGACGAATGATGTATGAATAAGTTCTAAGTCTCAAAATGCTTATTTTTCCTTCTACAAAAGCTCCTTTGTGTATTGTATACAGTGTGTTTTGAATTGTACGCATTGGCTTTTGAACATTCTGTGAAGATATTTCATTTTTCCTCTGTGATTTATAATTTCAAATCGAACATCTCCATTTTCAATCTCAAATTTCTATACCCAAAGATGAAAAAAAAAAGAAAAGTCAGAGAAAACATTCAATGATTTAAAGTCAAATGGTAAAATCTATAATGTAAAATGGTAAAGGAAAATAGAATTCGGTAGCACAATCAAACCAAACCAAGCTTTTCATGTTTTTTTTTCCATTTAATATCTTTAATAACACAGTAAAGATACAGCAGACATGAAAAGGGGAAAATTGGTAGTCATATTGTGACTGGTAAATGGTATGAATTGAAACATCTTTCACATAAATAATAAATTCAGTTTCAAAACATTCAATACATACAACATACACAAGTGAAGAATGAAGAATGAATAGGGCACAATACAATACATAATAATATAATACTAATATTATGTACAATGTACGTAGCAGACAGTAGGAAAGCACATATTTGTATTGAGTATTCAATACAAATATATATATATTTTCATTCATCATCCATTCAAGCAGTTGTGTCTATGTGTACGTGTTTATTATTTCTTTAGTGTTGTTGTGGACACTATTTATTATGTGTTTAGAACTTCTTTCTCTCTTTATTAGTTGGAGGAGGGACGCAAATCTGGGATTTCGAAGGTGCTCCTCTCTCTCTCTCTCTCTCTCTTTATGTTGTCCTTTTCTTTCTTCAACTTTAACTATTTGTTTGTGAAATATGAAGCATTACGAAAGGTATTATTAGGATCACAACTTGGTCAAAATGTATAATACACAAACCACAAACACACTTACTAGTACACGAACAGAGTACAGAAGTTTCACACTTTTTTTTACCCCTGTGTCCCTTTCATAATGAAGACGTAAAAAGCATAACAAGTTAACGCCCCGTCAATAACCTACGATTAAAAGTTAAAAGAGCAACAAAATAATGACTGTATACTGTATAATGTATACAATACAATGTACTGACTGCTAACTATTGACAAACTGAATGAAATGAAACAAGAAAATTAAATGGAACTAAATGATGCACAATGGAATGTACAAGTACCTAATACCTAAGCAAAGGCTCAATGTGTAACTAAATGGAAAATATAAAATATAAAACAGAAGCTTTTGAGTCTTTTGTTTAAATATAGTTTTTCTTGTAATCGTTCAAGTCATGACTACAGTTCTGGTGTTGTCTTCAGCATTACAAATGGTGTACAGTGTTCAATGTACAAAGTGTTTAAAGAACCAAGTCATGGTTTTTACTTCTTTTTTTTCAATTCCTTTTCACAACGGATGGACAACGGTGATAGAGGAATAAATAAAAGGTATAATAAATGTATCTCATGATTAAAATGAATAATTATTGTCACTTGACTTGTACAGAGTACAGAATGTCCACAAGAAGGTCTACGTCAGAGCCAGTGTCAGAGGTGTCGGTAAATGAGCGGTGGTCAATGGTCATCCGAAACAAGATTTAAAATTCTCATGAACTTGAATGGATAAAATAACTTTATGTTGTATTATACAATATTTTATTTTTTATTGTTTTATTTCATTTACAATTCATAGTATTGTTTTTTCACGGAATGATACACACATTTTGTACTTCGTATTTTGTATTGTGTAGAGTGTCTAGTGTCTAGTGTATAGACATTTCATTTCCTTTGTGTCATGTTTCATGTTTGATGAGAGTTTTAAAAAGTTTTTCTCCTTTCTTCTCCTCATTACCGCGGTTACATATTACTTCCTTTCAGTCCTGTCCATTATTCCTTATTCCATTTCATTTCATATTTAAGATATTATGTATGTCTTTGCTCAGTCTTCTCAGTTTTTTTCTTACACATTGTTACTTTATACTTGCTAAAGGGACGAATTAGTGTAGTGAAAAGTTTGAAGTTTTGATTTATTCCAATTTTTATGCCTTTCACACGTACATAAAATCCAGACAGTGTACGGTGTACGGGTTCATGTTACATTCAATGTACTGTATCATCTATCTATAAATTACAATGTACAATTTGTACTCTGACTACAGACTGACGTCGTTTCAGCAATCCTAAAGTTCGACGTTGGACTTTGGACTTTGGACGTAGCAAAGAAAAAGCTTGACAAAAAAGTCATCATTAGTAGATAAATTTTTCAAAATGTACAAAACTCTATACTGTACAATGTACAAGCTGAATCTATCTTGTAAAATTTCCACGTTCAAAAAGTTGGTACGGACTTTGGACTCTAGACAAACCAGAGTGTTTTGCATCTTTTACTGTGCTGTGATAGCTTTTCCCGACAGCCAAAAGCCAAACATACAAGTTACAAGTACAATATACATTGTACATGTGCATTTTCATACATGGAATCTTTTTTGGGAAGATAATGCGTCCACCATGAAAACTTTTCTGATACACTGAAACACCAAAGCCATGGAGAAGAAGAAGAAGAATGGAATATCATTTGAGCTGGTTGTTGGGTCGTAAAATTGTATGAAAAAAGAGTATGTACTCTTACTTATATAGAAATTATAGGAGCAAACATGGATATAGACACGTTATATACATACAGAAAGATATTAAACTCTTTGAGACTTTTTGAACTCTATTTTCCATTCTTTCGCTACTCTGCCTCATCTAAAGTTCTGGACTCTAGACTCTACTCAACTGCCTACTGCCTACTGCTGCTGTACATAGAGTTTGCTGTTGGATTGCTGGTTTTCCGCGATAAGCCCGATCTGACACGGTCAAACGAACTTTTATATTCAATCTCGTTTACAAATCCCAACAAAAGTCCAGCCGAACCTTTCTCTCTCCCGTTTCTCCCGTTTTTGTCTTGTCGTCCCATTTTTCATCCAGACAAAAAAAAATCCGTCTCAAGGAAGAAGAAAGTCCACTAGTTTGCCTAGTATCCTTTTCTATCATGTAAATATGTAGTCGTATTCTTATTCGTATCACATACAAAGTATTGTACAACAACATGAACATGAAAACGGAAAAGAAAAAGATGAGAGAACATCTCTCCAACTTTCTTACTTCAACTTAACTCTTTTTTCGAGCTAAACATCCAAAATCCAACGTCCAACATTCAAGATTCAACCAATCTCATCTTCGTAGGTCATAGTTTTATCCCTTACATATTACACTGTACATTTTACATGCAAGTATGCGCACAGTAAAACGGAAGCCCCGAATTGTTTTTTTTGACAGTTTTGATATTGCATCAACTTTTAACATGTTACATGCGATTTTAGATATTATATGTATTATGTATAAAATTTTAAACGTGTCTTGTGAATAATGGACGTTTTCGAAATTCAGTGCTACAGAAAAAATGGCCATTGTCCAACACAAACTTCATTACAGTTTCTTGGCAAATAGCGAATAGCAAATAGTAAATGGCAAGTAATAACACAAAGATACTATAAACTTGAACCTAAAACCTACAAATAACAAAAAATACAGATGAGTACAATATGTAAAATGTAAAATGTAGACTATAGACTTTGGAATATATTTACTATTTACTGTAAAAACTGTAAACTTTGTGTATGATGTATCATACACGAAAGATAAAGTATAAAAAATAAGTGAGACGAGAATCAAATTTGAAAAAAAAATTTATACGACTTTCTTTAGTAGGTTTAGTGGGTGTTCTGCATTTATTGCTTTTTTGGTCGGAAGGTAGGTTTGGCTTTTAATACATAATTTACAATATTATATTACTTGAACATTGGACATCTAGAAACTGGCAACTGGCAGCTGGCAAAGAGATTGAATTTGAACAGAGTGTTGAATTTTATTTTGTTTTTTTCCTCCTCCTTTTTTTCTTCCTATTCTTTCTTCTTCTTCTTCTTCTTTGTCTCCCTTTTCTTCTGAATAAGATATGTAAGTATATTATTTAATACTTATAAATGCAAATGTGTTATAGTGTAAAGAATAAAGAGTACAGAGAGATTTGAGGACCTTGAGCAGATTTTTATGATGTTGAATAAAATGAAATAAAACAAAATAAAATGTACATACACGACCGGACATTAATAATGTACACACATTATGAATTTATAACCTTTTTTTCACATTTTAACTTTTACAGTGCAATACCATTTACTATTTACTATCCACCATTCACAATTCAAGAGTGTATGATAATGTAATCATTTTCTTTCTACATATAATAAACAATATATAAGATTTTGCATCCATGTAGATTGTACACTGTACATTTTACACTGTACATTTTACACAGTACACATCACATTTGTTGAAATGACAGAATACAGGGTACAGAGTATAATAAGAAAAGGAAAAACTAACAAATGATTCAGTGTTGATTTACTGGAAATGTCCTCAGTCCTCATGTACCTCGTTCCTTTTTCTCTGGTTTTATATCATTCATTTTCATCGTTATCGTCGTCACCCGGCCTTTCTCCATTTTTTATAAGTTGTAAGGTGTGTAGTGTGTACTATTCATATGCAGTCAAATCTTGTAGACTACCTGGCTATTCACTCTCGACAATCGACTATCGACTATTGAACATTGAACATTGAATATCAGGAGAAATACATCAGTACACTAAACACTATAAACTACGCTGTACTTTATATTATAAATTATAAGTTGTAACATGTTGAGAAGGAGTCTGAAAGTCTACTCCTGTATGTTTTATATTTTATCAGTAGATGTGTGTCTGCAGTCCAGAGTCCACAGTCCAGAGACTTGGAACTTGGAACTAGAGACTAGCCTTTTCTTCTCTCTTCGTCTTTCTTCTTCACTGTAGACTACATACACAACACACAAAATACATTGTTACTTGTTAGTTTACTTTTGCTTCCATTTTTTGAGTCTGTCATGTACAAACATCAAATACATATAAACGGATGAACTAAACTAAAACATACAACATTGAGCATGAAAAAGAATTGGACGGAAACGACGGTGTGAAAAATAAAAAATGGATTACCAACTAATGAGCAACACCATGAAATGCAAAATACACACACAAAAGTGTACAATGTACAATATACAATGTACAAGCCGTGGAAAAGCAAACTGTGTAGATTCAGACTCAAGACTCAATTGGAGTGATGACTGTTAGCGAAAATTTTCAATTACAGCATAACTGTTTCATATCATGTTCAATGTTTATGTGTTCAACCACTTTTACAGTTTGTACTGTTTTCTATTACAAAAAGAATAAAAAAAAGGTTGAGTGAAAGGTTCAAGATTACTGGGATTTTGAAAAGTTAACAATATCAAATAATAAGTATATATATGTAAGTGATCATGCGTCATGCGTATATAGTGTATATTATATACTATATTTGTATGTATGAGTGATATATTATTTTGTGTACTCATGGGAAATGACGAGTAGAGAATATAGAGAATATCCATGGTCATGACTTAAGACTTACTACACATACATATTACATATTACATACTAAATACAAGCACATTTGCTGATACCATTGTAAATGTTAAGTAGGAAAGTCATAGTTCGACTACTTACTTACTCCCTTCAGACAACATACAGAAATACATGCAGAAACTCACTTCCTTTTCTCACTTGTGCCATTTCCCTCGTGTATACACATTACACATGGTAAATGCTAAATAGATACACTGGTTTCTCGTCACTCGGTAGTTTTCAGTATTTAGACATTAGACATTATGCATTATCCATTGTAAATCATATGAATTATACATTCCAGGAATACAGAATATGTCATATAAATATTACAAACACATAGTGATAAGTGATACTGTAAATGGATCAAGTACATGGTACATGCAATAATATATCTGTAATACACATACCACATACCACATATTGTACTGTATGTTGTAGCTAAATTGGCCAAACTCTGTAGAAAATTGATTAATGTGCATAATACAGCATAGATAGATAAGTAATTTATGCAACGGCACCAAATTGTAGAAACATGAAGGTCACAAATCGAAACCAACTATGGATTTGGGATGAACAGGAAACAGTAAAAAATTCCTATGGAGTAAAATTAGACTTGAATTTAAAATTTCTAAAGCCTAAAGAATACAGACCAAAAATTCAAATGACAAAATGCACATGAAAATTTATTTACAAAATGTCATTTATGATTAGAGCAAACAATTGCACATTATAGGAATACATAATCCATATCTATTCACAAAAATGATTTGTCTATTTAAATACCATGATAATTCAATTAACATGCATTATTGTGCTATTATTACATCAACTTATCACTCGTGACTCGTTTTATATCTCATGTGGAAAGGCCCTGATGATATGAGATTAAGATACCTTTCAGATTATTTTGTGTTTATCCACTATCCACTTTTATGTATGAATCTACAAATAGATAACTCTAAATTTACAAGTGGAGCCTGTTTCGAATTTGGACTACCAAATATCAAGTATCAAATACTGAGTAGCCAGTATCAAGTATTGATAGTGAAAGGAATAAAAAGACGAGGGAGGAAAATATAAGAGGAAGAAGGGGAAAAGGTATGAGAGGACGAAGAAAGTAGAGAGTAGAGAATATAGAGAGTAGAGAGAGATAGAGGTTCAAAATAGAACTTGATATAAATTGGAAACATATCAATTATCAATACAATAATAAAGTGGAGGAGAAAAAGAAAAGAAAAGAGAGAAAAGCCCACCCATGAAGAAAAACATGAGACTTTCTCATGTTTAAGCATGGACAATCAGCAACTCGGTTATTTATTCATTTCACGAGATAGACACACGTACTGACGAGGAGCTCCTATCAACTATTTATATTGACTGCTGTACTCTGATATGGGGTTGATAAATAGTATACAATTGGTTGTACTGTACTGCATTACTGTGTTGTATTGGAGTGGACACGGTTTGTTCCTCTCCTCTATATTTATGTGTCGTTGGAGCTAAATTATACGATTTTGTGTAATTCCCGATTAGTTTTTCCCTTGTCTATGTAGATATGAATGTGAATTGTGAATGTGTCGTGTTGTGTAGGTAGTAGGTAGCTTGATTGTATTTTTGAATGAGCTATATGGATTGAATTTTGACCATGTATTCACCTTGTGCCTTGTGTGTGCATATAAAGTTTCCATCTTTTTCATGTTGTATTGTATATATATAAGTATTACAGGATTACGGAAGTCCAACGTTCCCATTCATTTACTATATGAGATACTGATGAATGATGAATGTTATTAATATTTTGTACATAGTCCGATGAATATGAATCTAAATATGTCTGTGTGTGCCACAATACATATACATACATGTGGATTAGATTGGGGTAATCAATAATTATTACTGAAATTATTTATGAACTCTCTTCATATACTATGAAAAGTTTTTGAACATCGAGCATCCAGTTGGTATATGTATTATGTATAATGCATAGCGTGAAATTGAGAAACTATAGAGCCATTCGTTAAAAATTCAATGGAGGAAACTAACTAGAGACACAAAATGCAACAAAGCACAGTACATGGTATAATAGGGCGACATAAATGGTTCAAATCTAAGGGCCATTAGCACTTTATATTTAATTGTTTGTGTCAGGTGAACATGAGGGAAGAGGAGAGCCATGTTTTTTTACACGATGGAAATTGTGTCCAAAATAACAAGCAATTGGGCATTGATTGAGCAATTACAGGGGATACCTCCAACACACAAGACAGGATTTTTGATTTCATGCAAATAGTATGACTAAATTTATGTATTTTGTATTTTGTACATGCTTTTGTACACAAAGGAATATGAACATGAAACTGTCGCCACGAGGGTGGCTTCTTAATAGGGAAGCAAAAAATGGACAATGGACAATGAAAATGCTTATGAGTGGATGAATATTAAATGTATTTTGTGTATTGGATAGATGAAAATCAAATAAAAGCGTTTGGTTCAAAGTTGATACAGTATACATAATATATTTCATGTATTCTTTCTTTCTTTCTTTTTTTTTAACTTGATTATTTTAACTTGTATATTTTATTACGTTTTTTGTTCTTGTTGTTGTATAATATATTATATAATATATGTATTTATGTTTATATATATATATATATGTACGTATTGGTTTGTGAACATAATATCATGCTTTTTTCCTCTATATTACATAATAAACATAATATAATATAATAATAACATATATAGTAATTACTTATTATTTTTTTATGTATACAAGTTAGCTTATACCACACTATACATGTATTTCATGTATTATAATAATAATAATAGTAATATTGTTGTTGTTGTTGTGTGTAATATAGTAGTAGTAGTAGTAGTAATAATAATAATAATTAGAATATCATATCATAACCTAAAGTATTCATCCATAGTACACTATATACTATTCTATGTAATATATATATTATACCTCTTAAATTCAAATACTATATGATAATTACTTTTGTCTTATGTCTAAATGTTCAATATCAATATTATAATATCAATATATCGGCTTGTATACATACATATATATGTGTATGTATATAATATATTATGTAGTCATTATTTATCTTCTATGTATAACTACGACGCGAACTCAATATCTATGTACACAGTAACATTACTTATTTATTTATTTATATTATATAGTTGTTTTCTCTCTCTTTCTCTTATTCCTCTACATCTTTATTTACTCATGTAATAATAATAATAAGAGAATAAGTATTATATATTATAAACACATCCCTTTTTCTTACACTTTTACACATATTTATTATTTACTTATGGTATTTTTCGAATTTCGAATCTTCATGAAAATTGCAGTTGTCATGAATGAATTTTTATATCGAAAAGATGCGCGCACGTACATACTTTTAATATATATATATATATTATTTATTCACTTACTTAATACTAATAATAATTATTATAGATGTATTATTCACACAATATATTTTATAGAAAGTCTATATCTAGCATTATTATAAATATCATGATGCTATACGGACAGGTAGTTATAATTTAGTTTACATTAGAAAGTAGACATAGCATATTTATGCATATGAATATGTAGACGACGCACACGAGGAGTATTTCATATTTTTATCTATTATATATTTAGTTTACCCGACATGAATCAAAAACATGTAGAATGTAGAATATTTGTTTATCCATCTATTCTTTGTAATCTTCATCCTTTTCATCTGCAATTTACAACCTTATTTACCAATTTGAAGTTGATTATTTAATAATAATTTATCGTCAATCATTACCACTGTTTCTCATGTTCCCCCAGTACAAACACTTGTGAAAACACAGGTAAAAGTATATAATCATTCGGGCTAACATTGACAAAAGGGATGATTTTTAGGGACATTCATTGCTTACACACAATATACAGGCTAAGAGAGAGCACATAATATAAATACTATTCATTATTTATTCACACATAAAAATATTGGACTAGCTAATGATTTTTGTTCCAATACTACACATAGAAATTAAAATGCAACAATATTAGCCCAAATGAAAAACATGCACAAAAGGTTTTGTTTGGATTTTGTATTGATTTGACATTATATTATGAAGTACATCAGTGTTCTCTAATTAGTATTTCAGTGATGACTGAGAATCGCCGGTTGATAAACTAATGAAGAGTGGATGTACATGTTTATATATATGTACCAGTTTTGAGATTTGAGATGAAGCTGTTGTACTGTACTGACGACAAGTCAGTGAATACAAAGACCTAGTAAATGAACACAGAATCCAAACAATGAACTATATATGAACTGAGTAAGAGTATAATATCATAATTATGTTGTTCATACCTTTTGGAACTTTGTGTTGTAGGTTGTAGTAATGAGTGAAAATTGTGATTCTGAGATTTAAATACTACATAATAATATATAGTATATCATGTGTATTATGTATATCCCTCGAGGTTTACATGCGAGTTTTACAACATGAATAAATAAATATCCTTATCATAACTATATCTTGATTATTATAGTATATAAATTATTACAAAGTAAATATCATAATTTGATTTTAACTTAAAATTAATTGTATAGGTTTAAAATTCTATTGTAAATTGTAACCATGTGTGTGTATTTTGTGTATATATATGTATACGTACTTATGCATAATAATAATATTTATGTCTAGCATTTATAATAATAACATCATTTATCTTAACGGTGAATAATATCATAAAGAGTAATAAAACGAATTGAAATTAAACAATAATCCTATATAATATCAAAGTAACCCTAATACATATAATAAAATGTAGTTAAATACTTAATAAATAAAAACATGATAAAAAAAAATCAACTAAAACTATAAGCTATTGACTGTGTGTTGTGTGTTTCGACGATATACTTATACTTATTGACGACGACGTCAATTTTTGATATCCGGTATCCGGTAAAATATATATATGTATGTATATATTTACATGTATTATCCCCATTGAAAACAAACTATATAGATATTGATGATCCACTACTTTGATTCATTACGATTAATACAGTAAACTATGTAACTACTAATTAACTGAACTAAATGCCGTGTCTAGGTAGTTTTTATAAAGAAACAATAATAATATCTATATAATAAATCACGTCACTGGTTGCTTTCACTGATGATGCTGCATCTTTTTTTTCACTATTAAATAGTAAATATATATAATAAGTAATAAGTAACGTAAGTACGAGTCTATAGTTATAACATTTTACATATATATGTCTGTGAATAGGGAAACTGAACAAAGGCGGAACGGTCGTGGAAAAATATGCACCCAAACCAGAGCGAGGGAAAACTACTAAAACGTAAGTTTTCACTTAACTCTTATACTTTATACTGAATATTTGTATAAATATTTGAGTAAATATGATCGGGACACTCTGTTAACAATACAGGGACATCAGTTAATGGTTCTTTCTATTCTTACGTCTACAATGTTAATATGCTGATTATGTGTGTGGTAACTCTATAGTATTTTGGTCAATTCCGCTGTTGTACGCTTTACGAGTTTGTAATAATTTGTAAACATTTAACCACACTTCTATAGTACAATTCAAGAAACAAAAATGTCTTTTAAAGAAAAATGAAAGTTTCAAAAACCCGACAACTTGATGTAAAAGGTAAAAGCGAGTACTTGTGTATATTTTTCAACTGAATGAATGAATGAATACATTACACCTCCCTCTCTCATTTGCATACCTCATTTAGAATCAAAAACCAAACAAACTCGACTTGATATTGAACATAATAAAAATTTAATTACATGACTTGAGACTTGAGAGACTGGAAACCTCTATTTATGTCTATATCTTTACAATTTTTTTTTTACTATACGTCTAATGTGTATGTGGTCATGATTACACGATAACGACAATGATTGCTATATTCAGGTTTTTCTTGCAAAAATGGAATAGAATAATATATATTGTATTCTTTTAACAGTATAAAGTCAAAAGTATATACTAGCATAAGTAAGTAATATACTATATCGGGATGAGATTGACGTCATTAGATTTTAAATTATTATAACAATAATAATTATAATTATAAATACTTTGTATAGAAAATGAACGCATGTTTCATATACTCTAACTCTAATAGTTTTTTGAAAATTTGCCGAACCGGTTAGCAGAGTTGTTGTATATATATATATATTCTTTCTTACACGTTTTGTTTAGTTCTGCATTCAAATTATAACTGATATAATTACTATATCCAGAAAGATGAATGTGCTTTTAGCCTATATTGTAACATGTATGTACGTACGTATGTCAGTGTAATATTTTTGTATAAATAGTTTTCCCGAGGAAAATACTCTAATGACCAATGAGCAAATTCTATAATATATTACATTACTATATGTATTATACTTTTGTAAAAAGTTTATAATATTTTTTTTTTGTATGGATCAATACATGAAAATTTATTACCTGAATTACTGAATGTAGTCTGTATAGTCTGTATTTTGTGTATGGTGTTTGTAGTATGTACTGATCATAAAGAGTCAATGATTTTTTTAAAAATATTACGATGATGATGGATGATGTGTTAGTTACTATAATTTAATATTCTATAGTACATAATAATAAGTATATTATCTTACTAAAAGTAGTTCGTACTTTGTTTGCCAGTATAGTCCTCATAATATGTAGGTTGATTCTACATTCTACAGTATAGTATGTAATATATGTATCTTGTATCGTAAATCGTAATGTAATACAACATATTCAATATTGTAGTGTATATAATACTTGGAGTTTGATTCATAATATAATATATAATGAAATACGTATATATATGTATATTTTATCATCATTATCTATGTACGAATATTATTACCATGATCATTATTATTATTATTATTATTATGACTATTATTTATCTGAATTTTTGCTGATTAAGGGGGACGGAAATCCAAGTGATGTACTGACTTTTGCTCAACCAATTAGGATTTTATAATTTGAGAAGATTGCTGCTGTAGATTGGTGGTTGGTTGTTGGTTGTCTTGCTCATGATGCTTCTCTGCGTCTCTATTCTGACTCGGTCCGCTTGTTTCGTTCATTCGTTTGCTCTTCTATCTTCTATCATTTTTACTTTTTCCTTCTGGTTCTCTTTCTCTTTCTCCTTATTCTTTTCGTCTCGTTTCGCTTTGATAATTTTATCCATCTTTATTATATATTGCTCGTCCTCTTTTTCATCTTCATCATCATGAGTTCTCGGAGAGTTGAAGTTCAAGTTGTATATCTAGTTGCTGTTGTCAAGATTTTCATGTTCATGTTTTTTTTTGAACACAAAAGGAAAAGGAGAAGAAGACATTCAGTAGTAGTATGATAGTATTCAAAAGTCAGTAGTCAGTAAAACAGAATGAATTCATCACATACCATATTATACCATACTATACACACACATCACTAGCATGTTTTTTTATATAGAAATCCACCACATGACCGCAAATTTAACTCCACCAGTACAGACACAAGAGAAAGATAGAGAGAAACAGAGGGCGATGAAGACTCCTTGCCTCTCTGTACCCTGTATCTAGTATCTAGATAATTTAATTTTGTGGTTAGCTAATTTACACAAATTTCAACCTCAAGCTCCAATCATTGGCATTCTTTCCGGTTCCACTTTTGCATTAGAAGAAAAATAGTAGTTTTTTTTTCTCAGTTGGTTCCGTCACAGTTCATAGTACTTTTACAATAGTATTTTAATTAGTACTTTTTTTTGCTCTGGGTTGTTTATTGGCTATTATTCTCTGCTTCAATTTCCCCTACACATTCATTTTTTTTTGGATGCGAGATGGTTGTTGTCGTCGTCGTCGGTGGTTTTTTATTTATTACGAGATCAATGAAAAAATTGGATGAGATGGGGAATTCTTCTTCACTTGTTAGAAGTTAGAACTAATGTTTAGAGTTTAGAGCTAATCTGCACCTTAGTCATAGCAGAATCTTTCTATGTTCTCCGTACTCATGTAGCTTATAGTAGTTAGTATAGTTCTTATAGTTTATTTCAACTTTTTTGGTATGGGGTTTTACTTTTGTCTCTCTCACTAAATTTTTTATTCTACTTTTCACTACACATCACTCGTAAAAACAAAATTAATTGTTTGGGATTTTGATTTTGAGATGGACTCACTATTAAAAAGTTTTATCATTTTTATCTTTAACTATACGCTCTTCACTATAGTTTAGTTCAATGTAAAGTACTTAATTTTATGTACTTTTCTTATTATTTAGTATATAGGAAGGTACGAGGAAAACTGCCGTTATTATTTTTTATTATTATTACTATTATTTTGTTGATTCTCATTTGTTTTGTTTTGTTTATTTTTTGCACATATTTTAATTGTTCTATTCTACAGTTGATTTAATTTTATTCTGGGACACTGCGACAAGTCAATAACTTTTGTTTCTTTCTTTCTTCATTCTTCTACAACTACTATTATAATATAGTTTGTTTTCTTATTTTTTTGTGTGTTGTTGTTGTTGCTGCTGTTGACTAAAAAGATTCCTCATCTCCTTCTGGTTTACATATAAATTTTCCCTCTTGAATTACAATAATGATGCATTTTATTGTAATTTTATAGTGTTAGTATTTATTTATTTATAGTATTAGTTATTTTTTTTTTAAAACTTATATATTTTTAATGGTTTGTTCACAATTCACAGATTCAAGTATACTCCGTTCTCCAACCAGCCTATATTTAATAAAGGGGAAAAACAAAAGGAAAACAATTTGTAAGGTATTTGTCAAAAGAGTGAAATGTTTATAGATATTTACGCATCTTTTGGATTTTCATATGAAATTTTTCATGCATATATAAACTTTCTATATATTTTTTTTTACCGCATACAGTAGTACAGTAAAAAAAAACATAATAATAATAATAATAATTATTATATTGCCTGTAGCATGTATACACAGTGAAATGAAAGGCTGCGGAAGAATAAAAAGAAAAGAATCCAGTACTTACAGTCATATTATGACCTGAGAGCCCAAGAGACCCTGCAGAGCTTAATCCTAGCGATCCAGGGCCGGAAAGTCCGAGACTACCCATTCCTGACATTGGATTGAATCCAGGACCAAATCCACCAGACATCGAACTGCCTCCCATAGTTTGGTGATGATGCATACCTCCGTTGTGATACCTACATACAAATAATGAAACAATATTACCATTGTTATACAACACAATCCAATTCAAGTCATTTCCTTCCCTCACTCTTTCACTCAACCACTCATTCATTCATTCATTCGTAATATTCTATTAATTGCAGACCTCCTCAGTCGCAAAGATGCTTAATCTCAGCATCCGCACTGAAATATCAATGTATGTAAAAAAAAAAATGAAAGAAGAAACTCTTATGTGATCTAGTGATCCATCCTAAATTCAAATTCAAATCCTTCTACACTTGTTTCTCCTATTAATACTCATTTAACAACAATAATAATAATACTTTTTTAATTTCCTCTAAATCCATTCCACCTTTTGCGCTGTCTCTGTCTCTCTGTTTCTTTCTCGTTACTCGTTATGCATTCATGTAAAATGTAATATGATGCAGATATTCAATTCAATCTCATTACTCATTACATTGAAATTCAACATTCAAAATCATACAGTCAAAGCCTGGGAGTTCTGCTTTATAATAAATGCCTAGCTAAAAACTTATACGATCTATGTGCTTGTGTGTGTATTCATCTGTCTGTCTGACTGTTTGTTCCGCCGTCGGTCCAATACGGAATAACCAACGGCTTTAAAAAAATTCAATTCATAAATATATTCAAGATTCAAAATTCAAACAGTCAATATTCAATATTCAATGAATAACACATTAAAAGATTATCATACATGTTTAGTACTATTATTATTATTACTGCTTCAGTTATATACACGAATGCCTCAATGATCAATGACCAGTGATCATCATCGTCGTCTGACGCCTTTTGGATTTGACTTTTCAGAGTTGAGAGTGCTCAACTAGCAACTAGTGGATACGACTGTATTCAAAATAATCAGCGTTCTTTTTTCTCTATTACTATAACTTATTTTACATTGTACGATATTCATTGATTCATTGTGTAACTCTCTCCTGTCACAAATCACACATCACACACATCAAACACATTTCAATTGTAATGTGGAGGTGAAAATTCTCCATTGTATAAAGTGTGTACTAACTTGACGTAAATTTTATAATGCAGGATGCAGGATACATTATATATTATGTGTTAGACTGTGAATTCTAAATGTTTTGCTTACATATAAGGAGACATGGCTGAAGCTGCGGGGTTGAATGAAGAGAAGGCAGTTTTATCCAAGGGTTTCATTACATCGGGGATGAGGCAGCCCTTCTTCTTTTTAGATTTGCTGGATAGTTTCCTATTCCTTGTCTGAATTCCCTCTTTCTTCATTGTTAAGGGGCGATTTACCTGTATTCATAAAAAGAAGGGAAAAAAACAAATTCGCATCATTAGTATAAATTATACAAAATTATTCAATCATAATTACACTGCCATTTCTATTGATATTTGTATATTGTAAATTGTAAATTGCGGATGAATTTGGTAGTATTCAGTATTGAGCAATGAGCATGGTATTTTATATTACAAGTTATGGTTAAATGGCTTTCTTTAAATGCTGTCAATTTTATATGCATTAACAACTCTTTACTGTTTACTGATGAAGAAATCACAGAAATCAGTCATTCATTCATTCAAATGCTAATCATGCAAATTTACAAATCCTAACCCTTTAACCTTAACCTTAACCTTTTCGTAATATGTAATATACATTTCCATTTTCCCTACCCTTTACAATCAAATATCGTTTATCGCTTTTCACTTGGCAGATTATAAGTAGATTATAATAACTCATGTATTCTGAAGATACGCTTTAGATCTTTCCATATGATTTGGTGATGCTCATCAATTTATCGTAAACTGACGACTGACGACACAAGACACAAGACGGATGCATAAACTAACACTAAACCCTGTAATGAAATCATGTACGGGGCATTTTTGTTGTCACTACATAAAAACTAAATATAGTGAGCAAGACAGAAAAAACAGACACTTTTCACACATGTACCTCATGCTCATCCTTTCTCCTTTTCCTTTTCAATGTAGACAGAGAGGGAGAGCAAAAAAATGCATGTACAAAATACAAACTAAAATTACATTTATAATATGAGTTGTAATGATTCTGGCCGAACGGACGATCAAGAGAACAGTGTGCAGTGTACATTGTACATAGATTCATTTCATACTACATACATGTACAATGTACAAGAAGAAAAGTGTGAGCTGATTGTGAGTTCCTTCTTCTCGTATCACATCGTATAGATATTAGATATGTGTACACTTTCGTATGTATACTTTCGTCCAGCAAAAGAGTAAGAGTCAAAAAGGGCTCCTTTCAAAATCCCAATGAAATGTTCAGTTAAAAGCCTATCATTATATTAATCGTTAACGCAGGTGTAATTTTTCCTTCCCTGCCTGTCTACCTATCTACCTACCTCTTCTTCCTTTCTCTCTCCATATCTCCATGCTCCGTACTTCATACTTTATAATACATGTACAATGTACATATCATATCAACATTCAACATGTATCTATAAATATTATAACCTTTTCCATTTCATTCATTCATAAGACATTATTACACACATACTCAACTCATCCTGACCAAATCCAAATCCAAATCCGGCTTTCCAAAATTTCCCAATGGACTACGAACTACGGACGATATACGTTTATATGTATACTTTGAACTGTAAACTGTACATTTCAACTAATTGATAGGCATAACATCTTTTGAAGGAAGAAAGCAGAAAAAACAAACGTGCACAGTATATATTGTACATTGTACATTGTCTTTTTCTTACATGTGTACATTATAAAACGGAAAATGTGCTAACATCTGTGATCCTCTGTTTGTTGGGGTTTTAAGCGGCCAGCCGGACAAAACAAAAAGCCAATAGTTAAGAAGAATATGTACAATGTATAATGTACATATTTAATATACAATGTACAGAAACTCACATTCATACTCATACACGTAGATAATTGTTGATTCTTCTGTTATAAAAAGGGGACTTGGACGGAGAACGTTATTTTACACGTAAGTAAAATAAATTCACGCATCTCTCTCTCTCTCTCTTCCTTTTTCTTAATGTTTCTTGTTTCTGAATATAAAATTTTTATGTATAGATATTATATAGAGGAAAAACTCCTTCCGATTCCTTATTATGTATCTAGATTCTAGAATACACACACACACACACACACTCACAAGTTTGAATTATATTGTAATTTTATAATCCTTTCCTCTTTTTTCCTACTGTTGTCCTTTATGCTACCTCTCATGTCTTATGTATTCTTGTTCTTGTTCTTGCTCCTGTCTTTCGATTTCCTTTGGGCACTTTTTCTGTTCATTTCATTTCAGTTGAGTTGAGTCAGTTCAATTTCCCTTGAGTATTTTCCACATTATCTATTTTCTCTATATTCTCTATTCTGTTCATACTTGTATCTATGTAGGAACAAACACACGCATGCACTCGTGCAATGTACATTTCAAGAACTTCTTTATTATAACAATAAGAAATCTAATGGGAGTCCATTAGTACAATTCGGACGGAGCAAGGAGCAAGATATTATAAGAACATACAATGTAGAATAGATAGTACATACAACATACAGAATGTACATTAGACACAAGTCAGGCAAAATGAAAGTCACGAGACGTCAGTGTTCAATCGTCTTTATTTTATAAGATCACACATAGGAAATGGTATAATAATGGTAATGGAAATGGAATAAAAAAAGGAATTGAAAAAAAATGCAATTTTTTCATGAGCCATTGTACATTCTACAATGTACAATGTACATATTATCAATATTATCATCAACGAGGAAGAATATTGATGTGGATGTCGATATATTCAATAAAAATGTGAATTCCTTCTGTTTTTCCTTCCCTTGTGGAATTTACTTCATACATTTTCTATTAGGATAGGTCCATTTTCCATTTCCATTTTATTCAATTTCAATCATCCAACATCTACAATCTAATGAATATGTAAAGCGGTGAAGGGGAAATCGTGTCAGTGATCAATTTTCCAATCACTTTTACCTCTTGTAAAAATCCAAAGGCCTCATGCCTCATCCCTATTTTTATACCCTGTTCTAAGTTCCAAGTTGGAAGTGAAGAAGCTACCAGAAACTCCAAGGAAGAAAATTATAACTATGGAGAGGAATTTACATTTTTCCGTAATTCGGTGTAATTTTTTATGTAAAAATGGGAAAAAACATCATGCTACTTTATTAATGGTGTAAAAATACAAAATACCTGGATTTAGATAAAAATCATTTAGAATCTAGAATCTAGAGCTACCGTGCCCATCAAATTCCATTCCAATGTGTGTAAAAAATAGATAAAAAAATAATTGATTTTGAATTTTGAATGCATATAAAAGATTAAGAATCCTAATTCATTCAAACCCCAAAATCCAAACTGACTTCTTTATAGATTTTTTTTCTTTGAGAAGAAAAATCAAAAGAAAAGTATGAAGGGTTGAAAAAAAAATGGGGGGAATGTGTAAAAATATCTCTCTCATAATTCATAATTCAAAGCTCAAAACTCAAAGAGAAAGATAGAAATAATTATCACACAGAAAACAGAAAACTGAATAATATAATAAATAATATAATAGATATATTATGACGTGTGGTGCACACTGCACACGTACAGAAGTTCAGAAGTTGAAAAACAAAAGGTACAGAAATAATTCAAAGAGTAAGCACACATATCATATACAATATACAATAGAATGATGTTCTGCCATGTAAAGTTGCACCCACTTTTCTTTTTTTTTTCTTAAATTAAGTAAGTGTTTCAGTGGATGGTGTTGAGCTTTGAGCTTTAGAACTTCTCATGCAATACACTGTAAATTTTTAAGAGCTCTATCCAAAAACTTGACTCCTCCGGGGTGAAAACCAATCCAAAAGACCAAAGACCAAAGACGAAAAGAAAAAAAAAGTGAGAGGACCAAACGACCCTGTATATTCTTTTCCTCCTCTTTTTTTGTTTTACTCGTGATCATCATTATTTATATTTATATTTATGCAACACCAACAGCCAACACCAAACACCAAACACTACTTATGTACCTATTCAGTATTCAGATAGACCAAAGAGAGCTAAAAACAAGGGAAGAAGAGGAAAAAATAGAGGAAAACCTACATCACTACACATTATACATGTACATACAGATATTTACGCTCAGGTAACAACTGGATGATCTATGTGCTCTTTCCTTCAAAATTCCAGATATAGTCATGAAATTGAAGCTGGAGCTACCAG
Source organism: Sminthurinus signatus (assembly GCA_019776565.1). NCBI lineage: Eukaryota > Metazoa > Arthropoda > Collembola > Symphypleona > Katiannidae > Sminthurinus > Sminthurinus signatus. The sequence goes on along the minus strand of JABASP010001217.1, from coordinate 8,314 downwards.
GTCCAGTTTCGAATATGTATTTTGTACTTTCTACATTATACATTCTACGTGTAGTTGTAGTTGTAGTTACCAGCGGCAAATACTACATATCTATTATTATCCATTTAAAAGTTTTCCTACAACTTACAAGTATTACGTTTCTTTTTTACACATACTTTGCTTTGGCTGCCTGTTCAAATTTACCACAGAAGCAAAACAATATAATTATTATAGGAAAAACGTTTGCCACTTTTTTGCAATCATCAGGGTTGTAGTCAGCCAAATTTACTATCTCTCTCAACTCTAATACTCTTGATTACAGCATATTAGTTGAATGATGAAAAATGAAAATATGCGTATAAAAGTGTCCATAATAAACTATATAAATGGCATATTATTGGATTGTAGCTACAAAAAGGGAAAACAGAAAAGAGGCACTTGGCTTGATTCTTGACATCGCCACTCATTCATTTTGCCTCAAGTAAAGACATAGATTTTGCCTTACTCTGAAATTCTTTTTTTTTTGGACTGTCCAAGTCCATAATATTAATGTGTATACAAGGTATAATATAAAATATAATATATAAATGTGCACGAGTGAGTGTTTGACTCGAATAGGTATTCACATTCATATTCATATTCGTATATCCATCGTCATAAGTCATGGAGGAACCATATTTCATCAGGATATTTAACAAGTAGACCAGATGCCACATTTGCCTTCTCCACAGATTTTCTCTCTTTGTCTTACGCTTCTTTAACAACATTAAAAAGTGTAACGTGCTCCATGTTTTGTTTTGTTTTTTACATTGTGCATTGTGCATGTGTAGCTTTTTGGCTTTTGGCGTTTAGCGTTTGGCGCTTGATGCTGACTTGACTTATATTGTTCATCGTTCATCGTTTTCGTGTATTCGTTTTCATGATGTCTTCTGTATTTCCCTTCTACTTCTACTTCTAGTTCTACTCGTTTTAACATGGTAGTTAAAAAGTGTCGGTTGTTTTCCTCGTAGTCCAAATGTAATGTAAAAAAAATGAGTGGAATGAAAAAAAAAATGGGAGAAAAACACTTGTAGCAGTTATGTCAGAGCTGCTGCTGGAACTTATTATGCACACACAACCAATATACTCAGCACTCAGTACTCACAATCAGTATACAATACACAATACAAAATTCAGAATAATAATAATAACACAGATAATTCCCCTTTGGTAAATTATGCAAGAAGAAGACGGAGATGAAGATGGAGAAGATGGAGGGAGAAAAAAAAATAAAACACTTAATTGGTAAAAGTTATACGATACACTGTTAACTATTATGAGATGGATGAGTAAAGTCTTCCAGTCTTTTTGATATTGATACTCATTCATTACTTGACTTATTACAAGCTGACGGACAGTGTGTTTCTGTGTAGTGTGTAACATTATCATCACATTCCAAAAAATTATACTTGCATGCATCCACACATGTACTCCTTTACTAAAGGTATGGTATGGACTGGAAAGGAAAAAGTAAAAGAAGAAGAAGAAAAAGCTTCTGCATGTCCATATTCATACGCATCCAATATTTTATTTGCCTTCTGCCTTGAAACCACAAACCAAAAATCAAAAAACCACATGCATACAAAATACCGACGGGGAAATAGGGAACAACAACCAATAAACTATGAATGTGACTACTCTAATACAACTACTGCTATTACAACTACTATTATTACCAGAATACATTAATTTTCACAGCAGCAACAATAACAACAACAGAAACAACATCCGAGTATCCATTAAAAACATTAAGTTATCATACCATGTTTTAAATGTGTAATGTGTACCCTCTACACTCTACAATCTACAATAGAATACAAAAAAAAAATCACATTCTTGGCCAAAGGGCTCAATCTCACAAGAATCTTTTTCCTCAGCCATTTTCCACATAAGAAAATGGAATGGAAAATAAAGAACTAAACTATCTAAGAAAACTGAAAAAGAGTGATCTGAAAATGATACTTATTGTTTTCCAGGGAGAAGAAAATAAATAAAAGTTGTATAACTGTTGTAATTCCAATTCCCATTCTATTTCCTAATTGACATTGTACATATTTGGAGAAGACAGAAGACAGAGCACGCACCACATCATTTACTATTTGCTGCATAATAAATGTATAATGTATATATTATATATGTACATAGAAATCAAAATGCGGAAGGTCAATACGCTGCTCATTCCATTTCAGGAAACGTGTCATTCATCTTTCTCCTTCTATCTCATTGCAAGCTAATCCACTGATTCTCTGTTCTATGCAAAAAAAGGGAGGAAAGTATGTACTCTGTACTGTATGAAAATGGATTCTACTCACAACAACAACAATGCTATCAATCAATAAAATGAGGATGATAATGATGATGAGCTTCTTCTGTTGAATTAGTTAGCTCTCAAACTCCAACTCCAATCTATTCTATTCCTTCGTCTTTGTAGAGTTGAGAAAAGCCTCACGATGAGTCTTCTGTCAATTCCAAAAGCCATACATTTAATCAGCTACTAAATCTTGATTATCCGCAAGTTCCTCCCAACACAATACAGTACGTAACAAAATATATTGTATGTTGTATAATATTATATCACGTTGCACTATGTACATTGTACTATGTTTCTCATTTACTATTTACTGTATTTATAAGTTATGGGATATGCACAGTAATGAGAAAACTCTTTTTACAGAACAAGATTCAGACAGAAACCGTTTTCTTCTTTCTTTCTGCATTCGCTCATTTCCTTTTTTATTATATCTTAGTATATTATTCTCTTCATCTTCATATTTTACTATACTTTTTACTTTGGACTTTGGACATTGCATCATCATGCGTTAACCAAGCCAAACCAATACAATTTTTTTTCCATTCCACGCCAAGAATAATCAGATTGCAAATTTTACATGAAGAAAAAACCCATTCAATACTTGAAAAAATCCAATCCAATCCAATCTAATCCAGTCCGATTCAATCCAATCCAATCAGCAATCAAAATTTTATCACGAGAAAGGTAATAACTAAACAAATAAATAAATACAGATAAATATGCAAACAAACTGAACGAAGAGAAGAAAACTCTGGGTTTTGAGTTTTGAGTAAAAATTTATAGAATCTCTGTCAGTTTTCAGCACTGCATACTGCGTATGCCGAAAATTTGAAAATTTTTGCAACTTATACCTCGTTACTCGTTATCTGTCAAAGCGTCTAACTTCTAACTGTATAAGTGAATAATGCTTCTACAAAAAATTGGATAATCATACAACAAACTACAACAAGGGATAAAAAAAACACTAAAAAGCTTTATTATTATTAGACTAAGGAAAAAAACTGTTATAGGAGTGCAACAACAACAGAAGAGAATAGTGTAATTATTTCCAATCAGCCTAGACTTGCTGGCTGGCACAAGTCAAGTCAACTCTAATAATAATAATAATAATGAAGAAATTGAGCTGATATATACATAAATACATGTACACATAATATAATTCTTCCATCCTCCAACACTTACTTACTTTACCGATAACTGACAACTCCCTCGATACTCGATACTCTGTACTCGACACAACAAGCAGAAGATAAAGTAGGGAGGAGGAGACAAAAAAAATAGGAATTGTTCTTGTCCTGAAATACTCAAGTACCAAAAACCAAAACCGTTTAGGTACTCACACTTACCCTTTAAATGTTCATGTTAAATGTGTTTCTAGTTCGTACAGAGTATAGAGTATAGATAGTAGATGCATCACCTTTTTCATACTCTGTACACTGTATACAATACACTTTATATGATAATAAGTGTGTATCGTCCATCGTCCACACTTTAAAGAAGAAAAAAGCAGGAGAAAAGAAAGAGGAGAAGAAATAGTATTGGGTGTTAATACCAATTTGTTCTGTAATTAAAAATGCAAATTGCATAGTAGGGGGGCTAAACTTGGTGTCAGTTAATGTAGAACGTTTCGAGTCTCAAATTTCCAGTCTCAGTCTCTCTCTCTCTTTCTCTCTTTCTTTCCTCCGCTTCAAGAAGTTTGAACACTGAACACTGAACAGCCTCCGTCGATAGATGGATGGGTGTAAACTGTATACACATAAGTATTGAAAAAAAAATGGAGAGAAGGAGCAGAACAAGATCGTGTACAGGAAATTCGAGCTCCATGTAAAATATGTTGAAGGAATTTACCATTGAAAAAAAACAGGCTCACAATTTAGTCCACCAATACCGAAGAATCCAATGACTTTAACTATATAGCTACACAAATGCATAGGGACTACGGATAGTAATATCGATTGGCGTAAATACATATGCGTCTTGTTTATGCATATATAGTATATAGTATCTGCTTATATATATATAAATTGACTGTAGATGAAGAATAATGAGAAAGAGAGAGAGATCAACGGAATTTCAGCATGAGAAAAGAATAGAGAAGAATTGACGGCCAAAAAGTCATATGCTGAACACTGACTTGAGAGTTGAGTTGAGTTGAAGCTTTGCAAAGAGTCTGAATTTAAAGGAAGGGAAAGAGGAGAGAGCGATTTGAGATTTCGGATTAGAATTTGGACAACTCCTCCATGTAAAATGCACATATTTTTTCTATAGTGCTTGAGTACAGTGTACAGTTTATAGTTGAATCTTGATCCATTCATTGAGCTTGACTCTGCCTCATTGTCTAGGCTTGTCCACTGCCAATCTATAGCACGTGTTCTATCTTCTATCAAAAAATCTTGTACTCTTTCTTCCTTTCTCTCACTCCTTCTCTCTCTCCTCTTTTCATCTAATAACTGTCCATCCGTCTATCTCTGCTGTCTCTCTTTCTCTTTCTCTTTCTCTCTCGCAGTCTGATGCTCCTCCATTCTCCATTCTTTTGCTCTATAGGCATTCACAGACTCATTTCATTCATCGTTGTCGTATTCGTTGTCGTATTCCTACTCCTTCGTATCAACGCTAATGAGCTTCCAACTTCCAACTACTAGAAATATAATATACAGGTACATATGCAGTCACTTGAGAATCCTTTTTTGTACCAGGACAATCATTATCATTATTATTATTACTTTTTATACGCCAACTTGACATCCTTCAAATTTGAAATGGTGCAAACTATAATAATAATTAGTGTACACCTACCTATTACCTATACATTATTATTATACATTATACATGTGTAATGTGTATGTGTATAATAAAATGGATATTAAAATTCTGCTTTGACATTTCTTTCAAAACTTTGGGATTTTCTGACGAGAATGTAGAATAATTTTCCATCCTTATTTCCAGAGGGTGTTGGCTTGACAGACAACTTTTGTACGTGTCCATTGTATTTTTTATACTGTGTTTTGTAGTAGTAATAATAATAAGACTAGTAAAAGCTTGAATCCTTCTCATCTATCATGTGAAATTTGTAAAAATAATTCTTACAATAATTCCAATCCAATTCATTCCAAATTCAAAATTCCAAAATCTCATTGCAAATTCAACGCGCACCCAAAACCCAAATATTTACCATTATACTAGATTCTTGATTTTGGGACTCTGTACTCTAGAAATTCTTAATGTCGTTTGTCGTCTATGAGTGCAGATGCTACTAACAATACTACTACTTTTGACTTCTGAATATAATGCGTATCATTATTATTATTTTTATTATTATTGTAAGTAACTTATACATTGTATTATGAGTGCAAGTCTACATTCTACATATGCATCCCGTTTGCTGTGTTGTAATCTTTATCCCTGTGGAAATCTAGTTGATATTCCTCAGGTGAAAAGTGAAACATGTTCACATTGAGAGAGATGAGCTGATACTCACACTCACAAACATCAAACTCCAAACACAAGCACAAGTAAGGAAGATGAAGGAGAAGAAGAAGAAAATGAAATAGAAAAGGGAGACAAAGTAGGAGAAAATGATGTGGGAGCAAGGGAAACCAAGGCAAAAAAGAGTCCAACACCTAATACACATACACATAATATACACTGTGTAATGTGTAATGTATAAACAATTTGATGTAATGTTGGTTGGAAGTTGCTGAGCAGAGAGTCATTAGTCAGTGTCAAATTAGTACTATAATACATTCAAACGTCTAGGGGAGTCCTCGGTCCACCTGGTGCGATTTTGGAATCAGAACACTGTCAATTTCGGATCATATATAGCCACCAAGAAGCAAAAAGAAATGAACTACTCTCTCTCTCTCTCTCTCTCTCTCTCTTCCTCTCTCTCCGTCTTGCACACACTCGATTTCGATTGCTCACTGCTCTTTAAAAGAATCATGTTTGCTTCATTATTATTATTACTATTCCTATTACCACCACGATTCTCTGTTCTCTCTGTACATCAGTGTTCAGTGTTCAAGGTAGAGCGTACAGCAAAATAAATGATTATATAATATGAAGCACATTCACGTCACAACTATTATCTATTAACAAATAGAGCATATTAGAGATACTCTCCTCTGTATTCTGTACAATGTACAATATATTATAAACTCTGGACAATTTTCCACTCCACAACTTTTCTCTCTCTAATCGTCAGTCAGTCACTTTTTCAGTTCCAGACTTGTCAAAATTACCTTCATGTGGTCACGGACTCTACTCTCTCAGCACAATTGATCAAAATGTATCTAATATACAGTATATAATAGATGTATCGGTCCGTAAACACTAGGGACTAAACGGTAATTTCTTATATAGTATTTGTTATATATTATGTATTATATGTATACATAAAGAAGAGTACTTTTTGAGCCTGGATCCATCCATAAAAAAAATGATGCAGGTAATTAAAAGTTACTTGGAATAAGATAGTATTCATATTCAGCAATCAACCTTTCGATTCTTCATTCTCATTCCTAATCGTAATGCATAAAAAAAGTACATTAATCGTTAATCGTTTATCAATGATGGATAAAAAAAACACCTGATGAATATTTATGTTGTAAATGCTAAATTCAAAAAAAAATCAAACCAAACCAAAACAAAATCAATTTCTAATCCACTTTCCATTTGATAAATAATATTGATGAGAAAATTACAAGGTTTGTGTGTGGTGTAAATAAATAGATAAAAAACTAACTAAATGGATGAGTAAATAATAATAATAAACATGATGTACGTCCGATGCTAGTGCTCTCGGAAATGAGGATAATGGACATTAATAATGATTGTGATTGGATGGAGAGGAGAGGCACAGCGGAGTGTCTTCCTATAATTATTATGCACTGTACACTGTACATTGTACAGTGTATTTGTATTACAACCACATAGACACCTTTAACTTCGAATTGGTATTGGATGGAGTAGCTTTGAAAATGTATCTGTATTTATTTATACAGTTGGTACGTGTGCATTGAATATCGAATACGAATATTGTTATAGTAAAAAATACATTTATGTATGTATTTAGTATTTAGAGTTTGAGAATGATGAGTATGAGTACGACGTTGAATGTTGGAGGATGATTATGATAAAATGAAAAATCCGCTTCACCTCATCACCTCACTTTTTGAATCCATCAATTTCTCCTTTTGACTGTTTCCTCTACCATCATCCAATGCTCGAGTGCTCAGACACGCACATTGATTGAGCCAAAATCCATGCATATGAAGGATGAAGGAGCAGAAGCAGAAAAGTAGAGGCAGAATGAGGAGCAGACTAAGAAGACAAAGAGGAAGAAGAGTTATGTTCTCTGTAAAGACAAACGGCCCGAGAAGGAGAAGAGGGATGAGTGAAGGAAGAACCCACTCGTCAACTTTGACATTTCATCAGTCAGCAAGGCGGGCTCCCAACACCTCTTGCTCGTCCCAAACTAATTTACTTTCTTCATCAAACCCCAAACCCAAACAACACAACAAACAACACAACACAAGAGAGCAAAATAGTAATTATGAAACTCCCTTCTTTCATGACCTTCTCTTTCTCTTTCATATTTCTTCTTCTTCCTCTTCCAACTTCCATCTCAACGTCACTAGTCAAAACTCAAAGCTCAAAACTCAAAACTGTTCACTGTATAATATATTGTACTTACTACAGCGTGTACAAAATATTAGACCAAAGTACCTACGTTTAGCTACCTATTGAAGCATCTCCGATATAATTACACAGACAGACAATTACAGTACATAATATTAGTTATAATAACAAAATTACTCCGGCTCTGCATTCCTGTACAAAGAAAATATTATCTCTCAGTTGGACTTGAACTTTTCCTGTGCTTCAAAATTCAAAACATTTATAAATAAATTTATATCGGCTACAATTTGCAAAGAATATCACGACAAAATTTTAATTTATTATTGTATTATACGCTTGATTTTTAAA
>JABASP010001216.1:0-32597 GCA_019776565.1 Sminthurinus signatus | reverse complement strand
ACAAAATATATGGTACAACTCGTCTTGTGTTTACTACTTCTGCCACTTGAATTCACATTCCCATGTCCTTATGAAATATAGAAGAATAGAAGAATGTATAGTGGAAGCCCAAGCCAAAGTATATCACGTACAATCATATTCAGATTCTCCAGGAGACGTGATCACCTCTCACTTGTTTTTACCCTCCGTTCTCTCTCTGGCATGTCCGTCCTTCATGAACAGATCTAGAATCCAGAATCCAGAATCTATACGTGTACAGATAAATCTTTGTATTTTTAATACATCAGCATTGTTTTGTACTACATGATGGAATGTGTAGCTCTAGACTTTACAATCTAGAATTTAGAGCAGCATCATGTTTTCACCATTCACCATTCACCAACATCAAGATACTTTTTAGATATATTACTATGTAGAATGTAGATGTATCAATAGTCAATAGCTAGTAGATGTACAATGTACAAAGTACAATTTCCAAGTAAATAGCTCAAATTCCCACATCCCTCTTTTTATCTCCATTATCATCATTGAGACAGGCTGGAACAGGGATAGAACACAGAACATATTGTCTTATCATATACTGTTACCAGTTACAATTGCAAAAGTCTAGCTGAAACCTACATGATGAACGAGACGAGTAGAGGAGACGACCAGAGATCCACCATTAAAATTGGTCTTGTCCTTTCTTTCTTTTTTCAATGGCTGTGAGGATGGTTGTGTGTACCAGTGTACCACGTCCAATTTGCACGCCACTTTTGCCATTTTGTTGGAATGATGACTTTTCGTGATGTGGTTTGCTGTCTACTTCAAGACAACCAGACCAGACCAGACCACGAGTTATCAGAGGATGGGATCATACCAGTATCATCATTCGTCCTCTACTCCCTACCTCTTCTCTACAGCTCCTCATCATCAGCTCTCAGAGGAGAGCAAACATGCACTCCAAACTCTAAATACTATGTACATTGTACATTGTACATTGGACAATGTACAAGGAACACAGTCAAGAAACGGAAGAGGAGAGAAGAGAGGGAAAACAAGGAGAAATCCTTTCTTATTTATGACAACCAAGTTTTTATGGGACATGTGGGAAAATAGCTGACTATAGTTCACCATCATATCACATCACCATTCACCATTCACCATGAAAGTAGCATACGTTTATACTTTATACATGTGTTTGTGTGTATTTTGTACTTGTACTTGTGTTTGGATTTGGATTTGTATCCTTATTACTTATGGTTTGTGGTTTCTGGTTGGTTTTGACTCTGGTGTACCACCGATACTGATGCAGACTAAGATGACCCAGGACAATTGGGAGAATGGGGAACATGATGGACACAGGGCACAGGACAAGAAACATGAACACATTGCATTCCCAGTATCAAGATTCTAGATTCTACATTCAAGATTCAAGATGGTAGTTCCCAAATTCATAGCTATATGACAAAACATATATGTAAGTAATACATCTAGTAAGTATAAGTAATACACGAGTAAAAGCTGGAAGATTTGCATTTCACATCCCATTTCAGATAGATGATACTCGATACTCACAGTTTGTTCCGAGTTTGGAGGAATTGCCATTGTAATAAAGATGGTTTAGTCTAGAGTCTAGATTGTAGTCTATCCTTCTCCCATTTTCCTATTTTGGCTATCTATGTTCTACCCAATATTTTATTGTGTGCTTTGAACATCTCTGAAAATTGTTCATTTCCCATTGTACATATTGTTCCATTTAACGAACATAAATATCACTTTTCCTCCATTTGCTCGTCCATTACTTTCTCTCTCTCTATCTCTTTTCTATCGCTCTGATTTTTTCATATTTTGCTATTCGCTACATAGAGGCATTTTCATGGACATTTGATTTTTTACTTTGGGTTTTGGTATTAGGCTCATCGTAAAACTTTACTCATTTTTTTTGGATTTCGACCTTGCTCTTTCATAATGCACCACTATCTAAGGTTCATATACGTTTTACATACTTTTTTACATACTTTTCTACTTGCAGCTTAGACACATCAGTCATCATCAGTCAAAATATGTACAATGTACAATGTACAACACTCATGAACATATCAAAAGATTTGGATTTGGATTTGGATTCGGATTTGATTTGAGAGAAAATTGTGTACTTAAATAAAAAAGTAAAAGACACAAAATACATATCAGTACGGAGTTTTGGAAGAGAAAGCTCCTGTTCTGCTGTCTTGTGCTGTTACAACTTGTAAAAATGCTAAATCCTTGCTTAAATCTTAAATCGAAAGCCGAAAATCGAAATCGAAAATCGAAAAATCTCCAATCTTGTTCATGACTTGAGTTAAATACACGCAATACAAAACACAATGTATGGGATGTATTTTTGTGATTCTGGATTTGAATTTGAATTGATCCATAGAAAATGGCATATGATTTCGTATCATTGTATTCTATTGTATTGCATTATTGTGTATGATCCTTGAACAGAAAAGAGACTCACTGATATAATATTTTCGATTTAGATTTGACTAGAGTTGCACATTTTTTCTCGTGCTCACTAAAAAGATGAGATTTAAACCAAATGAATCATCCATTTTCGTTCTGTACATCTATACAAATGTATTATCCACCGTTTTCCACCACATGTCATATCATATTTTGTGCAGTGTACAATGTATGGCTTGTTTGACCTTTTCTTTCTTGAAATTTGAATGCAGGATAAATTTTTTGCTCATTTTCTTAGATATGTTATGCTGATATTTTATGATTATTTTTTACTTTACTTCCATCTTTCATCATATTTCTATCGATTTGGAATTGGAATGGAATGATAGGATCATGACATTTGCAAATGGCGAACTATCATCAGTACATTACTCTTTAGTAGTTTAACATATATTTTAATGCACGTACGTTTTGACTAGTTTTGTTTCTAGAATATTTCAAAAAGATACTTTTCTTCGCTTTTCTACTGCTCTCAATAAAAATACAAATAAAACTACACTAAATGTAAAACTATTATTCAAATTTGTGCTGATATGGTACATAGTATTGAGGCTTTTGAAGTTTCAAGTTCTTCACTTTTAAACATTTATTTTTTATACATTTTCTTTTATGCATTTGAGTCAACTTGAACAAGAAATTCAAGAGTGAGAAAATAAAGCGCAGGAAAATATTTCGATAAAACAGCTTTTGTTGAAATTTTGAAATTTGAATTAGACTTGCCTTCATAATTTTCCTCACTCACTCAAGAATTAATTAGTAACTTATTTACAATTTACAGTGTAAACAGGATGACGAACGGAGTGTGCGGTTTGTTAAAGGTTTTTGTTTCCTGTTTCAAGGTTAAAGTAAAAGTAAAAGTGAAATTTTCCCATGTTTTGATTTTTTACCAAGTTACCACAGTCAAATATTACTAGCTTTTCCTGAGGCCGTGCAACCGTACTGTGTTTTTCAAATTTCACTGATACACTGAAAATCTTTACCTTTCACTAGCTACTAGCTTTCTTTACAAGTCGGTTTCCCTTATTTTGTTATGAATTGATGCGGAGTGGTTTAAACTTTAAAGTTGTACATATATAATACAATATCGCATGCTACACATTTCCTTTCAAGATAAACAGTCTGGTATTTAGTTTTTTGTGTAGATATATCTGAAAGATCATGTATGATCTTTGCACAATGAAGAATATTGATAGAGAGGTGAAATGTACGTGTACTTATAAAGCAAAGCTTGTACTGAATTCCGATTCCAATTCCTTCATCTGCCACGAAAAAGTCAAGCCGGAACGGAAGAAAGGAACCGCACTTATAGGCAGAAAAAGAAGAAGAGTTTACTTGACTTTTCTTTACTTTACTCGTTGCCGTGATGTGGGAGAGAAAACCCTGGAAGACAAGTCGTCTCTTTCTCTTTCTATTTCAATTCTGTTTTGTCTGATGTCTAACGTCTGATGCGACTACCAAAATAAATAAAATACAAAATATAAACACAAACAAATATAAACATGTGCCGCATGTGTACTTTGTACCAGTATCAGTATCCGTACCCGTTCGTTTACTCATGTGCAATGTACAATGTACTTTGTACATTATACATCGTACGTGAATTATTTTATTTTATTTGTGTAAGTTTCTCTACCTCTCTCTCTGAATGAGTTCCCTCATGACTGAATCACTCATCCTTTTCTATTTGAACTTTCCATCACATTTCTTTTCCTTGAAAGAGAAGCCGAGAAAGAGTGGAGGAGGATGACAAAAAAAGTAGATGAGAGAGTCGAAGAACGGAGAACAGAGAACAGAGTCGGCATAAAATATGTGCGAGACATGCATGAGAAGAGAGAGAGAGAGAGAGAAAGAAGCGCAGAAATCCTCTAACTTAAGAATCCATACAACAAGTCATTTTTCTACATTTCACCGTACTTCAGACTCAGTACATCTTTGAAAATTCAGCACAGTCGCTCTTCAATCTTCATACTAGACATTAGACATGTATTTTGTATTGTATCGTCATGTTTCGTGTTTGGTAGTTCTACTTGTACATTGTACATTGTACAATGGACATTGAAAGTTGAAAGTTGTAGCAGACAAGTCAAGTATTATTCTGACAGCATAATATTTCCTCAAGTTGCCATCGATGACTACTCTCTTTTCCATATCCATTGGACATTTCAAATTATTCAGACATCCATCCACTCTCATTTTGTCCTACTCTTCTTGAATTTGCAGTCAACACTGTTCTCTGTTAACTTGTCAACTTTTAACCTCATCACCTTCATCCTATTATTCTTACTCTCTGCTTTCTTCCTTGTCTCATCTGTTACAATTTGCTTGTTTACAAATTATACTCTGATTTCCTCCTTTCTCTTTTCCCCGTTTAGTTTCTTTTAATCTTTCTTATACAAATAGAAAGACAGCAGTATCGACATTGGCATTGGCATTGAAATTGACATTGGTATAAGATGGAATAAAAGGTCTAGTGTCTATACTATACTTTTGTAGGAATGGTATCAAAAAATCTACCCCTTTTTATCTTGAAATGTATCTTTCTGTGGTTTGGAATTCGGCATTCTTCCTTCTTCAACAATCCTATGCTTTTCAATTTCTCTCAACTTTTTAACACAGCGAGAGAGTCATTCGAAATTCGAAATCAGGCCCAAAAGAATTCTGATTTCAAGTAAAAATTATTTTTCTTACACACAGTACAAAAGGAACTAGAGACTATTGAATGTTTCTCCACTTTGGGATTTAAAATTATTTTTTTAGAGTTGATCCAGAAGGTGAAATTGGAATTCAAACTTTTAACTTTATGCCCTCAGTTTATGATTTTTCTGCTTCTACTAATTTTCCTCTGAGAGAGAGAAAGAGAGAGAGAAGCGGGAAAGTCTACATAATTTCCGACATAATTTCAACCGACACCTTTGTCATATCTACTTATCGTTAGTCATTTAGCGCAAAACTTTGCTTATATTACTGAAATATACTAACAGTAAGTCTCACACAGTATATTTAGTATATTTAGGAAATACAAATGTAGGCAGATTGGTGATTTTAGATTTTAGATTTAGCAATACCAACTCCTTCATTCATTTCACATGCACTCTAGCTCTAATTATCAGCAACTTGTTTCCAAAAGACGAGGAATGAGCAAATGAGCAAATGAGAAACTAGAAACGACAGCGGTGGTTTGAATTGGTTACTCTTTACTCTTCTACTTTGTACTTTGTAGTTCATCAAGTGAAAGTTTGTCATAGTATAATTTCTGGCGTCTGCCTCTGCTTTATGAATTTGAGGATGAATAACAATGGAAATGAAAAGTTTGGAAATATCAACTGTATCACTTGTTCAAAGTTTGAAATACCTGTACAAAATGTACAATGTACAACCAAGAGAATGGGAAAACACGATGCATTACAATTCAATACAATACAATACACATAATGTACAATGTATGACATGAAACAAAACGGATGCATTCAAAATAATACAATACGATAGAAATCCACATGGAGGAGACTGCATTGAAAATTAAGAAAGGCATGTCTAAACTTGACGGTTATGAACAATGAATGTCACATCACATCACACTCAGAATCAGAATCAGAATTAGAATCATATTCATATTGAGACAGTTCACAGTTCCAATTCAAAATTTCAAAATGACTCAATGCTCAATGACTTTCCAACTCCAACTTCAACTCCAACTCTAACAAATGAAACAAAGTCCCAAAGTCAGACAATTCAATGTACACCGTACATTGTACATTGTACCAGGTATCTGTAATCTACAATGAGACAAAAACTTTGTGTGGAACCTGAAACACTATCAACTATAAATAAATTACATTCCATATCCGTTCTGTGAATTGTACTCGTTCTACCTCTGTTCTATAGATACTAGATACTTTGTACTTTGATACCTTTGTACCTTTCTCGCCAACTATTGCACCTTTATAAGAGTAGTGAAGAGGGAAAGTAAAGTGAGCAGAGACGGAGCAAAGGTAAAAGGTAGCAGAAGCAGAGATAAAGGTAAAGAGAAAGAGTCGTAATTATTTTCACGGTCGTGAAAATTAATAATATAATGAACACCACGGATTCTAGATTCCAGGTACTAGATTCTAGGAAAGTAACCTTTTAATACCACTATTTTCAAAGAAGCTTTAACTATTTCTATACGTACTATATGTGCTATGCTAATTTAAAACACAGTGTGGATGAAAAAGTAGATGAGGGTTGTATAAAATTTAAAATTTACTTTTAAAATTTCCCTGACTACTCTGTACTCTGTACTTTGCATAATGAACTTGACTTTCATTAGTAATTTTTCCAAAGGACCCTGAACTTTGAACCGAGTTGGAGCTCGTTTTACGAATAAGTTTTCATGCACAAGTTGACTTTGGATAATATCACTGATTTTCTATGGTCTAAAGTTAGTACCAGTGCATGTATTTTTACTCTTTGTCATGTGTATAATTATCTACTATCTATTATTTACTTGGAAATACTAGGAAATCAAATGCTCCTAGATGCAATTATTTTATTGAGATTCGTTGGATAAGTTTTGATCCTTGGTTTTGTTTTACTGCAATGCTGTACTGTAGAGTGTGTAGTGTGAATCATTGAATCGCGCAAACATAAAGCTATACTCTGCGATACTAACTTGTTCGAATAAATACCGTCAATATTTTCAGGGAGAAAGTGTTTTATTTCCTAAACATAAGAATGTTTTAAAGTTGATCGTATCGTAATATTAGTGTACATTTTAGCCAGAGTTTAACATGATCAATGATCAATATGAGTAATGAGTAAAGATGACTAATTGTAAGAAGAGTAAAATGAAGAACCAGAACAAGATCAAGAACAAGAGAAGTGTATTATAAATCATTGCGCTAAAATTATACTGTACTAAAGTAATTTATGAATCGTTTATGATCATAAATAAATGTTCCGAAATTCCCTCTTAAAATGAAATTGTTGGCAAATTTTAATTGGAAAATCCTAGTGTGTGATGCAAATGATGACGTATGATACATGATGAGGCACAAGCCATAATCCATAAGCCATAATGCTTACAGGCAGAAACTTTGTGAGTAAATTAGTCCATTTTAGTTTGTCATTATTAATAATTCATTACTCATTTCAAACAATGATTATCTGTACTGATATTTTACTGTTACTCTTATTTTATGCATCTAGAGTTTGATTTTAGTTTTGACTGTGGACTTACCATCACAAAATAGTCGTTTTCTCTGATGGATTGTGGATGACTGGGATATTCTGACGCTGGAGCCTACACGGGATTCCGGCGTTAAGGAAGATTCGGAAAATATCATTGTTCGGGAGTTTTGTCTCGTACAATAGGCTCTCGTCACATCTGTCACTTCTTCACCACCAGTTCCAGCACCAGCACCAGCTCCAGATCCAGCTCTAGCACCGTCACCACCACCTCCTGTCTCCTGTATTAAATAAATCCATAAATAAAATCTACAATTAAACCATCCCCGGCCCATCATTAAACAACAAAACAACAAAACAACATATTGATACTTTTGTCATCAGTCATCATAGCTTAACAATTCTGTCTCTCATTTCTATTTTCCGGAGGGCCAAGGCACATTTATATAGTAATGATGCTGATGGTAATGATAATGATGATGGCATGCTTCATTCATATTAGCGGAAAGTTCATAGATACTCATTCAAATACAAATACAAACACAAACATAGAGTATGCAATCTTCAAATGTTTATTGTCCTTTTCTATTCACTTGACAGATAATCCGGAGCAGATAACATCAACATAAAATGCAGCAGTGGCAGCAGCTCTAATTCTAATTTTAGTTCTAATTCTATCGGGCCATCTTACATCCTATACATTATAGATGGCTTAAATGTCTACCATATACGCTGTACATTGTACATTGTACACTTTTCATTGTACATCTATATTTGCTTACTCTCTCCCATTTAACAACGACGATCTGAATTTGTTGGAACGCTATAAAATCCACACATCTACAAGCTTTTACGGTGGACAATGTAGTAAATAGAATGTCTGTATCTGTATGTTTACTATATTTTCTATCTATCCATCCATATCCATCTAAAATACTTTCACTAGACAATCAAATGTTCATCCAACTAACGACTGTACTCTACGACCTAAACAGGAGGCGATAGTAAATACTAAATAGTAAATAGAAAGTGGACTTTGTCCTGATCATAATTTCAATCTGAATGGCGTGTGGAATTGGAATGTAATTACGAGAGTGTACTTTTGATATTCTTTGAAACACCAAAGAGCTTAGTTACAGCTGATGTTGATGTTGATGTAGATACAGATACTTTGTGCTCTGTTCCAATTCTCAAACTTTCTATCAGATTTCACTCTTAGTTCTATCAGCTATCAGATGAAATGGTCTATTTACATAGAACATACATGTACAAAATATAAAGCCAAGAACTGCTGCATGTACATTGTACATTGTAGAATGTACAGTGAGTGACTAGAGGAATTAAATGAATTGGAGAGACCAATTGGCAAATGTTCTCTCCATAGTACATAGTTTTCTACATAAATGCCAACCATTGGCATTGGCTTGGTCTGGTTTGGTTTGGTTTGGTTTCTCCTCAACTTTATTCTCTGCTTTTAAATCTTTTGGTGATTTTACTTCACTTGACTATGTGCTACTGACATTATTGCTCGTTCTATCTCTCTATCTCCTTCTCTTTCTGTGCTACTCTCAGAAATGTTAGCAGACCAAAAGGAAGAAGAGGAAGGCAAAGAATTCCGTTTATACAGCCTTTGTATCTATTCAGGAGTTGAGTAGGACATTCCTCCACTTGCAACTTTATGTTCATTGCAGGTGTAGATTTTACGAGTATGAAACTTTGTGCACATATGTATGAAAGTATAGGTCCAGGATTCTACATTGTACATTTTACACAATGCACACGGCTATAAGAATTTATATTTTATGCTTTATGTTTTATGTCTTAAAATTTCTGGGTTCTTTGTAATGCTTAATTTGTAGGGGATGCACATAATAAATTGTCAGTGAAGAGGCTGGATCCTTGAATCTATGGGTGGTTCGTGGCCACTGTAAAGAGGTTGGTGGGCTACTGAAGAAAAGAGAAAATATGAGAAAAATTAGGAAAGGAAACAAGTGGAAGAAACAAAAGATAAAAATAGAAAAACAAGTAATACTTGTAGCATGTAGAATGTAGGATGTAGAATCATTATCCACATAATTTAATGGGAGATGGTTTGTGTCCTGTGTCCTGTGTACATTGTGCATGGTATAATTACTTTGTATTTAATCCCAAGTGGCCTTATTGTCTGCCTCATGTGCTTTTTAAAATGAGCAGAGAAAGATAAAGATTGTTAGTAAGACCACACACATACACGCAGCAAGAGAAGGACGTACTCAGTTAAGACCAAGAAGAAAAGGAGAAAGCGATACAAGATGCACACTACAAGTATACCAGTATATTTGTATTTGTATTTGTGTACACTGTACACTCCACCTACACCTTATACTTTATACAAGAAACACTATATCTGTGTGTCTGTGTCGGTGTCCATGTCTTGTTATCTAAATGATACTTGGGAATTTCCTGTTAACGTTACGCCATTCTCCTGGCGTCTCATAGACTTTAATCCGCCGTTCCAAGGATCCCGGAATAAAGCCGACAGGCAAGAGATGGAGAAGTGGAGATCTAGATAGAGATGGAAAGACAGAGAAAGGGATAGGGATAAGAAGAGGAGAGATTCTCAATCCTCAGCCCTCTCACCGCGAGTCAAACAAACCCAGAGAAGGGAAAGTGAAGAGAAAGGAGACAACAACAAGGCAAGGCAAGGCAAACATGTCAGAGAACAAGAACTAGAACAAGACAAGAAAAAATATAAGAAGGTTAAAGCTGAAGCTGAATCTGAATCCGAATCCGAATCTGAAACGGAGACTGAAACCTGAAACTGATGTAATAGCAAGTGAATACTGAATTAATAGAAACCATAATAAAGGACATTTTGACAGAACTCTGGACTCTACACTCTACACAGACTGGAATTAGAGTAGGAAGGAGAGTTTAAGTTGAGCCTATCTATGTACAATGCTCATGGATACAAAATACAAACCACCACTACAGCTACACAAAAGTATGCATTCCATTCCTTTCCGAGAGTCATGACGGTTAGGAAAAAGCATCACGTAGATTGTGTATAAATATAAAGTCACATGATGCGACTTTTTCACTGTCCACTGTCCGATGTCCACTGTCCACACTTTTTATTTCTGGTACAATAACCCTGTAGCATTTAAACTGAAGAAACGGAAAGATTCCAAACTGAAATTTTGAAATGGAACTGAAACTGAAACTGGAACTGGGATTGGAATTGGCACACACACACACATGAATGAGAGAAGATGAATTCCGATTGAAATTGAAGTTGGACACATCTCCACTTGTATTTTTCTAACAGTATTTTTCGCTCCTCTGAACTCTATATTTATTTGTATATTGTATACTTTGGTAATTTGCACATGTACAATGTACATGGACAAATAAACACAGAAAATAGATGTATAAGCAAAGAAAATATATTTATGTACATGTATATTGTATGTATAGATGCTTTGGGAATTTCTACCTATGGAATTTATCTATCTAATGCGGATTGAAACAAGAGTCGACACGAGCTTACCAACCCAAAGCCAATACGTATACAATATTTATGTACGAAACTCATACATACGAATGGATACGGATTTCGATGCCGGTATAAGGACCATTTGGATGATTTGTGCATTCTTTGTGTGTATATGTACAATGTACAATGTACAGGGCAACCTCCACTGCAGAAAGTAGTATTTTAGTTGGATTCCGTGGAATAATCTGTCTAGAGTCGAGAGTCTAGAATGTAGAATCTAGAGAGAGTTGTATTTCGGAGGCAGGGACGAAAATCGAACGGAGAATCCTCGAGGGAAAGTATAACATTACACATGCACATACACAATTACAAAAACACATAGACCGTACAACGCACAACACACAACAACAAACCACAAACAGGTATAAAAATCTGTCTACAAACTAGAAACCACTCCAGCTCCAACTTCAACCCTGTACAAAGATTTCCACAGTACACAGTGCACAAACACATCTATGCATAGAAGCGACAGAGAAATTTCATATGACTTTCTCTCTCTCCTCCATTTACTCATCAATACATAGATAGATACAAGATACATATACCTATATATAAGTATACAAGGGTTCGAATTACATGTGTCCCTAGTCTCCAGACTCCAGACCCCAGACCCCAGTCACCAGTATTGTCGATTGTCGATAGACGGCACATTAGCACATACAACATACATTCTCGCACATTTCGATAAACAAGCCCTTTCTGTGTCGGTTCGAGTTCTAACAAATAATAATAGTAATGCTGGAGATCGGGACGGAGAGGGAAAGGGAGGAGAGGAACATAAAGAAAGACAAAGGGACGACATGTAGATCCCGAAGATCCACAATCTCAAACAAGAATCTAGAATCTCGAATCTTGAATCTGAGCAGAGGGCGAAAGAGAAAGTAAAAGAATGAATGAAAGAAAGAAAGTGAGCTTTCTTTACACTCTGTGTCTAGTGTCTAGTCTGGTGTCTAGTATCTAGTGTCTAATGTCTAATGTCTAACAGTGTTCAGAGTAGAGTAGAGTCAAGTAGTGAGATGTATGTCTCCACTAGTAAATTGACTTTCTTTTTGGCACTTGGAAACAACCGAGGAGGAAGCTTTTGATACGATATTTTTATATTAGTGCCTCGATTCCATTCCATTCACTGAATTAGCCTTGATAGGACTCAGACGCTCAGCTCAGGCTCCTACATCTACTTGTTTGGATTCTGATTCTGATTCTTTCTATGCTTCAACTGGCTTCTTCTTCTTCGTCTTCTTCTTTTTCTTACGTTTTACCCGTTGGTTTCATCTTGTTGTTGTTTTCCTTACAAGAACTACTTGTTCTCGTTCTTCTTCTTGTACTTTCACTTGTACTCTGAGCTGAACTGAACTGAGCTGAGGTTGGAATGCACTGAAAACTTCATCTTGTAATGCATGGAGCATCCTCGTTTACTAAAAGTAGGAAGCACGTCCTTCCTTGTCTTTTCCCCCATACACATACAATTTATGCAGTGTGTTGTGTATATTTAGTTTTTTAGTAAACGAGGGTGAGAGGCACATGAACCTATGCACTAGATACACATTATACATATTTATGTACGGGAACATTGAACATTCTATTTTTTAATGTTGGTCTCCATCTAGTTTCTTCCTATTATATGTACAAAATGTACATAAAACTAAACATCCTAGATCTTACATTGTAGAGCTTTTCAGCAAGAAAAGTTGGTCGCGGCCGGGTTTTTCAGATGTAACATGAGTTTTTTTTTTCAACTTCTTGGAAAGACAAAGCAAAGACAATGCCACATACAAAGCCGAAGAAGAACCGGAGCACAAGAACCCGAACCCGAACAAGAGCAAGAGGAAGTCAAACGAGTCTACAGAATTCGGGGGAAGAAAAGTAAAGAGTGGAAAAAGAGGAGAAACCATACACCAAAAGCTACACCATAAAATGTACACATATACACTATAGATAATAAAAGATTTTCTCCCACTTACTCCTACTTTTTTGTCATCTTTAAAGGAATGTACAAATTTACAGCCAACTTTTTACATGTACGTACATGTTACATGTATGCGGGCAAATATCTGTGTCTATAATATACAATATTACAAAGCATGTATAGTGTATACTATAGAGATGATATTAAATCCTAATTATTGAGGTCGCGGAAGAGCAAGTAAAAAGAGAAACGACCTTTATAATTATTTTCCACTAAACTTGTGCTCTGCATACTTTTACATTGTACATACATACTCTTGTGCCTAGGACTTGTCTTTGAAAATTTGTTTTTAATATTTTGGGACATGTATGAAAATTTCAAAGTAATGAAAATTAATTTTTAACCAGTTCAATCCAATACAACACACACAACACTCTTTGAAGCACCTAAATAAACAAGCTGCGCGTGTAAAAATAATCAGTCACGCTCTAAACTCTAACCTCGAAGCTCCTGAAAATTATTCAAAGTCTCAAAAGGTTTCATTTTCTTTCTCCTCTATTTTCATTGTATTACTTTTTACTTTAATAAGAGTACTTTGAATCCAAAGCATGAATAAAGAAAGCGATAATTTATTTTAGTTCGTAAAAACACAAAAAATATTTCATACATTCTACATTGCATTGTATACAAAACAACCACAAACTATCACATAAACTGTAATATTATGGATTGTCAACTGGAATTTACAACAATGGCTCATGAAAGTACAATGAGTTAGCTACAAGATACAAGACACAAGAGAGCGTGCAAAATATTTGTGCAAAATACATGTATGTATACATAAATCGTGAGCTTTGAGCTCTAGACTGTAGACTCTAGAGAAATGGACATCTGTTTAATGCATGTGCACGTTCCCCATTTTTTCATGGAACATTCATGGTAACTTTTTTTGAAAAGTTACAAGTTATACAGGAGTTGCACCATTCTAAGTCCTACGTCCTACGTTGTACGTCGTACATTGTAATCGTACTCGTAATCGTTATGTATCCGAGAATTGTTTAGACTTTTTGGTACATTCCTTGGAGAAATACTTGTTTGTACTCCTAGTTCTAGGTCCTAGAGCATTAAAGGAGAAAATACAAGAAAAAAACAAAGGTTTATGCAACACTTGTAGTTGCTTATGGTAATCCGAGAATTTTGATCCAAAGTGACTCTTCTCCTAAACCAGTACGAGTACGAGTACCAGAGCTTTGAGCATTGCACAATACATATTGCCATTGCTACTTTTTCCTTTGAAACTGGAGTGTACATTCTACATGGTAAAAAAACATGGTCATGTACATTTTATTACATGTATGACATTAGATTTTCGGCTTTGTTTGACTTTTCTGCATCCATAATCTAGAATCTAGAATGTGGAATGTGGTTAGCTTTCTCTCTCTCTCTCTCTGTCTTTATAACTTGATACATTTCGTTCTGCTCTCTGACTTACTCAAAGGATATCTACACCACCATTCTTTTTTTGACGATGTCAGATGTACCCAGTAACCCGTAGTCAGTAACCAAAGTACATGGAACTCTTGTATAATATATAATATATACAGAGAAAAGTAGATAGAAAATATAGAAACAACATGGAAAAATAGAGAAGGACAAAGTACAAAGTAAACGAGGGGGAACAAACAACACATGCCGATGCATACACTTCATGATATGTGACAGAAAGGGGTACAGAACAAGGAACAAGGAACAAGTTTCAAAGGACTATAGAGAAAAACAAATGTAGATGAAAAACATTTAACCATCAAATAAGAAAGCTGCCAAAATCATTCCCCTAACAGCAACTGAGACAATTCCTTCCCATTCCATCCAAACCATTCCATACCACTCCACAATCTACAAACTAAACATACGATCCTCACAAAGCTCCAACTTTCTTTTGCGTATATCCAATGTGCAATTTTATACTGAGAACTGAGACACGGTAACGGGGACGGTAGACCAGCCTCTCCCAACAACCACATTTGCCAGTGTACAAAACACAAACGTATACGTAGAGACTAAGTGCCAAGAAAATGTCTCGCATAATAGTCAAAACCGGTGTGAGCATTGATGGTTGGTGGTTGGTGGTGTTTTCAAATGGAATGTGTAGCGATAGGAGTTGTGCACCCGTCGAGAGTCGAGTATTCGAGTATCAAGAGTTGAGGGTCTAGAGAAAAAAAGAAAGCCTATTTTATTTTCTCAAGTCGATTTTCTCGTCTACTAAACTCCAGCCTGTGAACTGCAAACTGAGAACTGAAAACTCCAGATTCAAGTTTCTAGTGTGAGTATTTTACATGTGTGTCCTGTTCACTGCTCAAGGTACATACTTTCATCCATGAAGGAATACAAATAGGAAAAGGAACCACCAGAACCCAACCTTCAATTTTGGATCCTTGTTCAAATCACTTGGTCCTCTTTCACAATCTTTCTTTGTTCCTTCTCCTCCTCCTCCTCATCCTCCTCTATTTGGAAGAACAAGAAGAAAAAGTGTGTGGGAAGACGTGGAAAAATAGGGAGTATCACGAATGCCATGTGTCTACATTCTACAGTCTACAATCTACATTATCCATATGATGCCACTCCACATCACATCACTACATGATGTTTGGAGTGAACAGTGAACAGTGTACACTGTAAACTGTACACATTCAAAGCGATGAGCAGTCAAAGCCGAAAATTCCTAAAGATCAGCAATGCACGGCTAGAACGTGTAATCTAATGTGATGTGTCATCCCGACATTCATTCATTCAAATGTACATTTCTTACATTTTGAGCCACTACACTTTACTTGTGTATTATATAAATCCAAATCCAAAAACTAAATCCAAAACCAAATTCCAAATCCATCCTCAAGAATTCCATGAAATCCAATGGAATAGACACATTGAAGACAGGAGAGTGAAGACTCTAGACTCTCAAGACAGTCACGATCAGTCAGTCTCAGCATGTCGAATTGGATTTGAAGGAGAGAGGAATCAGTAAAAAGAATCGCTTTCCATTTTTAGTCCGTATTGTCAATATCTGACTCAAAAGTGAAAAAGAGAGACAGAACGAGAAAGAGAGGAATGAAAGGAGAATATAGTGAGGGTTTCTTTCACCTCAAATCTAAAAAAATTTCTATAAAGCATCAATTTCAAAGTGATACAAAGACATTGTGATATAAAAGGACGGCAGATGTATATGAAATGTAAAGTGTAAAATGTATACGCATGACGGTGTGATATAATATATAATATATAATAAATGTAGAGGACTTTGATAATACTCATCGAATCAAATTCATAATACTGTGTAGGATCTGTAAGTGTAGGGACAAGTACAAAGTACAAGTATTTCTATTGTAGATGAAAGTGTGTGAAGAATCAGATAGGATTCACACTTGAAACAGATATATTTAATGTCTATTTCCATGGAATTCCATTTCAGATGTACATACTTGCACAATGTACACTGTACAGTGTACAGTTTTAGATATAAGATACACATAAAAGGTATAAGTTACATCTACCCATGACAAAGTACAAAAGATGTGTATGTATAATATTCCAGGTTGAGATGGTATCGGGTTACGTTTACATTTTATAAAAGTTATTTGCCTTTGGACTTTCAAGTTCTTTCTCTCCCTGTCTATGATACTTTCCATGCTTTCTCTTTTCTCTTTTCTCTTTCCTTTGAAAGATCTATGAAGGGGATCTTTCAGGCCAGGCCAAGTGAGAGTGTTGGGACAAAAAAGGAAGAAAGAAAAGGATCCTGTAGCACTCAAACCTAGAAATCTAGATTCCAGAATCTAGAATCTCTATTGACAAACTTAATCCAAGCCATGAAATATTCTAGAATTTAACGAAAGAGTAAGCATTTGTGATTTTTCAATAAAAAAAATCTCTCTTTTCCATTCCAAATTCCAACTGTGTCATAATATACAATGTAGACATTTTATACCATGTTATATAATATATAATATATGTGCATATTATATTATATATGGATCTCGTGGAACAATAAGACAATTTGCATGTGAAAGATCCAAAGATCCAAAGATTCCAAAGATCCCAAAATTTAAATTTCCTAGCTCAACCTCTACCTCTACCGATGAAAATAGACTGGGTACTTTGTACCTTTTCTGCTTCCCTCCTTTCAATTCAACTCATAACTTGAAAATTTCAAATTCAAAAAACCAAAATGAATGAAAATGAATGAATGAATGAATGAATGAATAAATGAGAAATGAGAAATGAGCCTTTTTTTGCCTATTTTTATTCATGAATTTTATGAATCTTTCCATTTTTTCTATACACCGTTTTTACCGTTTTTCTCCTACAAAGATTTTAAATAGTATATGTATTAGATATGCTATACATTTATACAGAAAATTGTGTATACCTATATAGAATAAATAGAATGAAATTTCAAGATTCCAGATTCAAGTACAGCTCTTGAAAGTTCAATGTTCAATGCAAGTGCAGAGTCAAAGTTCTTGTTAAAGTGAGAGAGGCTGGAAAATCTTTTTACACACAGTCATGCATATAAACATCAAACATCAAAAGTGAAAAAGTGTCATTAAGGTGACTCTAAATTTCTATGACGTTTATGCTCATGTTCAATGTTCATGTTCATGCTCAGGTTCAGGCTTAGGCTCCTGCACCATTTCTACACTTAAAACTTACATATTGTACAATGTACATTGTACACATAGTAAAAACCAGGTCGTTAAAGGAGCTGTCAGACTTTTGCAAAAATTACACTATAAGGTAAAGTTGTGAAATCAAATTTCGTCTCTCTGATGGGTACTTTGAATGTTTAATGCTTGTAGTTAAAATTGTATGAATCCTTTATTCCATAATATACAATATACATTATACGATGCTTAATATACAAGTATAAAGTATAGTGCTGTCGGATTATGACTCGTGGGATTTTGAATTGCAATCACCCTGCTAATATGCACCAGATTAGACAAAATCCCAACAGTACATGTGGATATTAGATAGAAATGTACATGCATGTAAATATACTATTATAATAATACCAGAAAGAAATTTGTGAAGAGTAAAGTAAGTAGTAGAGAATGTGGAGTTTAAACTGTGTGCATTTATTTAATACCAGCACCTTTGACTTTGACTCTGATTCTGATTTTGACTGGACTAGACTGGTACTCTGGTTCTGGTTTTAGTTGTGATACTGATTCGGCTTCAGTTTCAGTTTCGGTTTCGGTTTGGGCTTCTGTTATAAATCTAGCCTTATATGACGCTTTTATGAAGGAAAAGACATAAAGCTAAGTGGAATATGACACACACACGGCACAAAACACAGCAATATCCCCATACCGGATATACTGTGCTATGGCCTGTTGTGTATACTTTTGTACATTGTACATTGTACACTTGAGTATATGCATAGCTTGATACTTGATATTTGATATGTGATATTTGGTAGTTAGCAGTTTTGTACTCTCCCCCACTTTTTCATTCTTCACTCTCACACTATAAACTATGAATCTCTTCATCATCTTTTTAGGCTGAGAAACTCATGCAAACTCATGATTGCAACCAGGAACCAGGAACCAGGAACCAGAAACCAGCCATCCATATCTATGCATCCATGTATCCATACTGGACGTAAACACATTAAACCTTAAATTTAAATTGAATTCAATATTAATCATAAGACCATTCATCATGTCGATAGTCTGAATTCTGAATGTTGCATTCTGCATACTCCTAACTCGTACTCACATCTCGTATTCAACCACACACGTCCTCTTTCATACTTGATACCTCATGTGGGTATAAAAGTATTATGAGCCCATCTAACTTTTCTCCATGGTCTGCATCAGCATTTCCACTACGTGGAGAACAGAGAATGGAGAATGAAGATTGAGAATTGAGAATTGAGATGCGGGTGCTTATGTGTATTCTGTATTACTATGTTTCCAACTTGTGCCTTGTGCCTTGTGCATACTGGATTTAATTTAACCCTTTTTACAAAAACTTTACCAAAGAAGAGAAACAAAAATACTTTCATGTTTTTAATACATGCCGACATTGTAAAGTGAAAAGTGTACATTGTACAATGCACATTGTACATGGTAGAAAATCCACAAACTAGACATAAAAAGAAAGTGCATGTATAAAGTATAAACTATTCGGCGTTTAGCGTTTAGAGTTGAGCATTATGCATTATGCAGTCATAATACATTGAAAATATTCATCATCGTCATCTATCTTTCCTCCATCTTTGCTCATCTTGCACAAAATATTAGAGAATATGGAATATGATATTCATCCATTCATTCATACATACATTTACAATGTACAATGTACATTTTGTAAATATTGTGAGTTGAGGTTTCTTTTGTATTTTGTACATCATGAGATTTCTTGCATTTATTATTTGTGTTTTTCATTCCCATTACAGTTGTACAGTTGCTCCATGTGTAATGTTGACTTTTTATTCCTCCAAAACAACAAAACCAACTACAAGTATAAAACTACAACTAGACAGTAGTTTTAGTGATATTACTCTCCATTTCCTTCCATAGTTTATGCTTTCTTTCTTTTTAAATTCTATGTGCAATGTACAGTGCTCATTTTTCAGTGTGGCTGGAAATGGGCAGAGAAGGAAAAGCTGTACAAAAACTACTATCCTGTCTCCTGTACAAAGTACAGTAGAACCTATGAATAACGTATAAAGTATAAAATTCATGAACAAAAGAATGGAATTTGATCTTAAATTTCCAGAAAGGAAAAGGACGATGGTCTTATGATGATCATTATAAAAATGATTGCACATTCTATCCCACATTCTACATTCTAGATTCTATGGAAATTCTACATTGTACAGTGCACAGTGCACAGTGCAGAGGGTATTGGTATTTGTTTTTTGTATTTTACACATGGGCATATGTATATCCAAAAAAATCCACAGACTTGTAAAACAAGCATTCAAATGAGATGGGATGAAATTTTGATAGCTTGAAGAGCTTTCTCTTTCCTCCACTCCTTTTCTAAGCCACATACATGTATCTACACTTTTCACTATTCACTTTTCAGTTAACAGCTGAAAGCTGAAAACTGAAAGCTGAAAAGCCAGCCAAAGTATACGTCTCATTTTTCTCTCCATGTGGAAAATTTAGAGGATAAAAAAAGAGAAATCCATATCCGTATTACAAACTGTACACTTTACAGAGTACAGAGTACAAAGGGAGAATGTAGCCGCACTAGAGGAAGAACAACAAGGTTTCCCAAAGGGCTCGACGAAATAAAAACAGGCACATCCACATCCACAATTTACATATGTGCATGCGGATATAAAGCACTACAATACGATACGATACAGTACAATACATGACAATGTAAATGTTATGCATGCATCTTTATGGAGATTCTAGATTCTAGAATTCTAGACTCTAGGCGAGCCATGAAAGCTCAGGGGCGAAAACTATAAAAAGAAAGGAAAACAAATGAAATTCATTAATTTAAAGAAACTGCGGACCATTCAAATAGTCAAATAGTCAAAGGAACTGGATCCTGTTACAACACATTTTCTCACTTGAAACCTCCACATTTTTCCTCCTCTTCCCCATGTACAATGTTCAAAGTAGAGTGTAATAGTCGAATTTAGATTGTAGAACGAGGGAAATATACGACACACTTTGTGCATATTGGACGGTGTATGGTGTCTGGTGACTGGTGTATGCATATGAGTCTAAATGTTTTTGTATTAAAGTGTATGCTGTATCCTGCATCCTGTACACTGTATACAGGATTCGGCAGTAATGTATAATTTCTTTGAACTTTGTCCTCAACGTTTCCTTTTTGGGCTTGCCCCTGTTCTTTCTTTCTTTCTTTCCTTCTTTCTCCTTCCCTTTTCCCTTTCATGGGCCTAAACAGTCCTAAGTAGATGTGGAAAAGTCATTTAATGGTAAAGGACTCGACTTTCCAACTCTCTCTCTCTCTCTCTCTCTCTCTCTGTCTCCTGAATTTCTGCCACTGCTTTTATATTTGTGCTACTCAGTTTCTAGACTGCAGACTCTAGACTCTAGTCTCTGGTCTCGTTCTCCAGTTCTTTCTTTCTCTCTCTCTCTCTCTCTCTCAAATTCCATAAAGAAAGTCAAAGAGAAAGGAATTGCTTGAGAAAAATGAGGCAGAAAATTAAAGTGTCGAATAACTGCCATTGCGAGGAGAACCGATTGTGAAATAAGATGGAATTGAGTCAGAGAACGAGTTCCATACTAGATGAGGAAAGGAAAAAGAAAAAGAAAAAAGACGACAACTAGAACGACAACTAGAAGGAACACCAAGACGAAGACGACGACTAGTAAGAGAGAGCCAAAGCGAGACATGGAAAGAAGACAGAACCTCGGCTAGGGGCTAAGACCGAGACCGAGAACAAGAACAAAGCCTGTGTACAATGTACAGTGTTCAGTTTGTACCCTCAACAAAAATCGCTAGACTTGAGCAAGTCCGTTCCAACTATTTTAAGAGTAATACTAAGAGAAGTGACAGGAGAGGAAGGAACTATATACATAATACCACGGAGAGATCAAAAGGCACGAGAGAGGCCCAGAAAGCATATACAATAAATAGTGGAAGAAAGGACGGGGGAAGAGAGAAAAATAGGAATAAGAATACTAGTACGAATAGAACAGGCCAAAGAACGTAAGAGTCAGAATTTTCAGTTTCGATATTGCAAAGGAGAGTGAGGCTCGTGACAATCAAGTAATAATGTTACCCTCCTACTTCCTCCTCCCTACTATACGTTTTACATTCTGTCCTGTAGTAGCTCCAGAACTTTAATATAGACAGTAACAAAATTTCTTCCACTTTCTCTCCATTTCTCCATTTTTCTTCTTCACACTGCCGCCTTCATATTGCATATATGTAGAATGTAGATATTCAATAACTATTTTCAAAACCTGAAATATACATATTGAACAATGTCTACTTTTTCAACTTTCATTTAATGTATGATTATGATTACTAAAACATCAAGTTTTAAATAATGTTCTTTGTTACAACATTTGCAGCATCCTCAATCCTGAACCCTACACTTTTTGAACAATAAATCATGCCCAAAATGTGTGTCATTCGTCATCATACACAACTTTGGATGCCCATGCAAAAATTATGCAGCATTTAGAAATTTAGACTAGTCGAGATATGTTTTTACAAAATTTTTAACTTGATTTCTATTTTCTACAGGTTGACAGTCGGCGGGTATGCAAAAGTTAACTCTGAGTTTCCGCCTGGTTGGCTTTTATTTTGTTTTTAGATTTGGTAAATATTTAGCTAAGAAGGGGACCCAGAGAAGAAGAGAACCATACAAAACACAGAAAGTGTTTGAATCTCTCATACTTTTTTACTTTCTCATGACTCATGATAAAGGAGACTCAAAACTCAAATCTAAAGGTACGTGTGTAAAAACAGAACACGACTTTCCACTGCAGTAACTTGACTTTGCCTTTGACTTTCTCTCTTTCTCTATTTCTGTCTTTCTTCCTCTCTGCCTATGACTTGCTTGTTCACAGCACTTTATGAACTTGTACCTTGTATTTTGTATTTTCTTGCTTGTTGTGAATCGAATATTGCCGATGTACTGCTATTTCCAAATTCGAATACAGCCTACAGTAAACATTTTACATTATACATATTCAAGGAGCAAACCCAAAGCTACATTTATTATGCATGAGGTGGAACAGGAATAGGAAATAGGAAATAATATCGTAGATACAAGTCAAGCAAGTCGCCGGCATATATCCATTATACATGTATATTTCTTGCCCTTCTCATATATTTTCTGTAGTCCGTTCTTCAACTATTTCTGTATAGCTTTATTTTGAGTATTAGAAAAACACAAGTAGAGGGCCATGCATGTACATTGTACAATATACAATGTACAATGTAGAATGTGCACTGTACACTTTTATTTTCACGCACACATCATGCATATTAATACACTGACAGACAGACGGAAGGAGCCCCTTTCTCCGAATACTCCGAATAGAACGAATATAAAAATACAGATACTTGGGCACCACTTTCTCCCTCTCTGGAATTCAAATTTCCCATCTGTACATATGCGCATACATAAAGCTCTATGTAGAATGTAGACTGAAGACTTTATATTTTCTTTGTAGATAGTTTTGTGATAGAACCGCGTGGGAATATTTTAGTACTTTCTCCTCTAACTTCTCACAGCGTATCTGTTTCTTTTGTAGATAGATCCAGATCCAGATACTTACTCACTTTACTCGGTTTTTTTCTTTATCTTTTTCTTCCACTCCACGATAGACTATACATTATATAATGTACCATGTACATTGTACATACTACGTACTAGATGTATGATTCCTCCCAAAATTTCACATGAAGCCGTATCCATTCCTAAATTAAACTTGTCTTTGAAAAATCTTATTTGGTTTCAGCTTCCTTTATGGTTGGATATTAGATGCTGGATGTTAGATGTACCAGACACCAGATAGACGTGGATGCTTATGAGGTCTCATCTCATCTTGTTCCCGTCCATCTGTTTTCCTTTCCTCATCCCATATGCACTTTTTACAGTTCTGTATTTCAAATTGTCTGTGGATGAGCATGAGGATGAGGATTTGGCTGTGTGTTTTTTTGTGTAATAAAAACCATGTAGATAATACATAAATTATATATTGTACCCGGGAAAAATCAAAGAATTGTCTAGTGTCTAGATGCTGGAAGTCAGACGCTGGAGCTCAAGTTCAACATTTCCAGCATCCAGCATCCAGCATCCAGTCACTCACTCAAACTAGTCTCTAAATTTTGAAATATGTATGTATGCACATAAAATAGCCAGCTCCATTTTCATCCACTTTTCTTTCAACACAACTACTAATATACAGAATACAGAGGTTCTGTTCTTTCTACTGTAAACTGTGTACTGTATCAAATCATCCACGTACAATGTACAATGTACAATGTACATGAGGCTTGCAATATTTAGCATTTCGGTTTTTTCCTATCTTGCATAAAACCAATAACCAACCGCTAACAACTAACAACACAGCCGAAGCAAGTAGGAGCCAGAGTGAAAATGCTTGGGCAATTTGAGTAGAGGCTCCATGTAAAAAGTAAAAAGTACACATGTATGCATGGATACATAATACATAATGTACATATGGGCAATCATGTGAGCATGTGAAAATGCTGTTGAAATCGTTTGTACTTTGTACTCACAGACCGGGAGAATGAGACTTTCACTACAGTGTACAGTGTAGATTGTACAATGTATCTATGAAATTTAAATTTCTTCATATTACATACTACAGCACATTCTATATTTGGACGTGTCCGGATATAAACTTTTTTTCAACCACCAACCACATAGTGGAAAAACGAGCATGCATATCCTGATAAAAGTTGAACTCCGAATACGA
Source organism: Sminthurinus signatus (assembly GCA_019776565.1). Classification (NCBI taxonomy): domain Eukaryota; kingdom Metazoa; phylum Arthropoda; class Collembola; order Symphypleona; family Katiannidae; genus Sminthurinus; species Sminthurinus signatus. Next base: position 8,053 of record JABASP010001216.1, on the reverse strand, counting down.
ATACGAAAACGAAAACGAATACGACTAGAACTAGGAATTACGTAACTACAAACGAACTAGGGACTGGAAAAGGGGAAAATGGCGATGGCAAATAGGGAGAGAGTCAGAGAGAGAACCCGTTCATCTTGACGGTTGCACAAGGAGAAAGTTCACGGAAAACTAATAACATATTTTACATTTTGTCTCATAGGATTTGATTTTTTCAGTAGATATGCCAGTAAAATTTCAAGAGTAATATGCATCTGTATACAACATTTTGGTGGTTCATTTGTACCAAGTTTTTTCCTTGCAGAAAGGCACACTTGTATTTTGTACTTTGTACTTTTCTGATCCCTCATTTCCCTTTGCATTTTCATTTTGTATTTTGTACCCGGACAATCTGGAGATGAAAGCAGACAAAAACAATGGCTATTTATCATACGTGGAAACATGAGAGACAGAGAGAGAAAGAAAGAAAGAAATAAAGAGATAGAGAGGGAGAGGGAGGAAAAGTTAAAATTGGAATTGGAATTAGAATCAGAATCAGACTTTCTCCGTTCTAAACTTGTAGGAAATCAAAGTTCATGCAGTTGGTATGTACATTGTACATGTACGTACATTTATGTGTGCACATGAATGTGTGGACAGAAGCTTTGGAAAAATAGAGATTCGATGCATTCTCAATGACTACAATTAGCAAATTAGAAATCCTCTGTGTTCTCTACCAGAATACCAAATGGGAAGAAGATACAGCTTTTCTTCTACTTTTCTAGGCAACACTCTCTGCCTCTCTCTCTCTTTTGGTCTCATGTTTTTCCGTCTTTGCCGACTACCGACTGCCGACTGCCGACTGACTACTAATACAAATATTGTAACTGTGTTTGTGTGTGTGTGTGTGTTAAACTAAGCATATATACATTGTTCTTTGATAACTGCTATGAGTAACTTTGCGTGGCCTAAAGGTTCTCTCTCTCTTTCTCTCTTGGTCTGTTTTTACCAGCTACTAACTCGAAATAAAAGCGTATGAAATCTTCTTCTCCGTCTGTTCCTCCTGTTACTTCTTTGTCTACTTGAGTTCCATTGGATTTGAGGTTTGTGGTTAAAACGTGTCTAACTTTCCGACACAGTAGACAGATACATGAGCTGACGCCAACACTACCATCCCATTCCATTCCAGCCCATTCCAACATGTACAATGTACAATCTGCATTGCATAAAATATACGTAATACGTACAACGTACATAGGTTCAGATTCAGACCGAGTCAAAGTAATCTATATATACAGTATATAGTATATAGGTATACAAGTAAAAGTGGAAGGAAGGAAATGAGCAGTCAACATTCTCCTTGAAAGTCTTGAAAGAACCAAGAACCAAGTGAGATAACCAACCTTCGCATATACGGTATACTGTAAACTGTAGGAAGATTTCTCTATGTATCTGTGTAAAGTGAATGTGTGTGTGTCTGGGTGTGGATCGTACAAAAGTTTAGTTGATGCCAGGCTTTTGGATATTCTGGTGTATGAGACGAGACGATGAGAAAGTAAAACTTTGCTTTGAAAGTCAAATTTTCTTAATGTTACATTTAGCTACAATAGTTATATGTAACATTTAGAATGTACACTGTACGCTGTACACATGACTTGAAGTTAGATGTGAATGTGGATGGCGGTCTTCGTCTTGGTCCTGGTTTTCTTCTTCTTCTTTTTCTTTCATTCCCTTTTCCATTTCTACTTTTTCCTTATTTTTCTGTTTTACTTTCACTATCTCCATAATTTCTCTCTCTCTTTCTCTGTTTCTCTGTTTCTCTACTATTGCTCTGAGCAAACATAAGTTAAAGGATAACGTGTTTATTTAGACGGTTGATACAACAGAGGAAAGACACAAGCTTAGCTTAGCTTTTCCACACTCTACACTCCACACTCTGCACTCGGCATTCTGCATTATACATCCTCTTTGTCTTAGAATACTATACACTATACAGAATACACATATTATAAATGATATGATATGAGATATGAGCTACTTTGTTCACGTACAAAGTTGTGTAGATTTATATGTATTTGTGTGGTTTATATTTTATATGTGTTGCATATTATTTTATGCATCATAGTTTTCAGTTTGTACGAGATACGAGAGTATAAAAGTTATCACTACTCACTACAAGGAACTATATGTAACTATACATGGTTTGAAATAATAATCCTGGGATTTCCTCATTTCATTAATCATTCTCCCACTACCACACTCTCTTTATCTTTCTTTCACAAACACACGTTCACGCTTTCTCTCTCTTTCTTCTATCTCTCTTTCTCTTGGCCCTGTGTTTGCCATATGCTTCTTCTATGCCTCTTGTGTCGTACTGGGTTTGCAAGTTGTTTTATCAAAGCTAAGCAAAGTTAAGCCTTCAACAGAATTTCTGCAGGTGTGATGGACAAAGTAGTTAGACTTTTAAAAGACAAATCTGATTCAGAAATTCCCTATTCAAATCTCATTAAGACACCAAAATATCTAAGGAGCTTCATATCAGGATCATGTCATGTCATATGAGGTAGCATAATATAATATGTAATGTAAGGTAGAATGTAGAAGTATGAGGAATGAGGAAGGCTTGGAGGAGAATGTAATTTACTCAAATAGAAAGTGAAAGAATGGAAATTTACTACACATCTCTTTTATCTTCTTTATCTCTCCTTTCTCTTTCTTTAACTGTTAGCTCATAGCTCATATGACTTTTTTTATCTCTCAACTCTCAACATAAAAGTGGAAGCGTTTCAAACAAATTTCTTTTGATATATTATGATTTCTACACAATATATTATATATTTTTATTATCCTTATACTGTGTACTTTGTACTGTGGAAGTATTAGTACAATAAATTTCCATTCTATATTCTATAATATGTTCTATGTATTTATTAGTACAGAAAACCACATTATATTAAAACTCTTAGCTTTTAGCATACTTGCAACTCTCTGATTTTTTGCCTGTCTGTTTTGTAAAATATGGATTTGTCCAAATATAAAAAGGTCATCGTCTCTCCAATTCTTTATTCTTTACACTGTACAATGTACAATGTACAAGTTTTCAAAGTCCTCAAGTAAAATTAACATAAAAGTAAGTAGTAACGAAACAACGCAAGCAATAACCAAGCAAACCAAACCAAAATAAGGGCAAGGAATGTAGAATGTAGAACCAAAGTAACATTTTATGTGTTCCATGTCCTTCATTTACTGAGTACACCTCAATTTTTTATGAACTGCTCCGTCCTTTACACATAGGAATTATCCTTAATACGCTTAATACATCGCTGGTAGTCTAATGAAAAATAATATTTACTCCATACCTATAAAATCTGAATATATCCCGTGTTAGTTTCAGTTGAAATATATATATGTAGGATTGACCTATTTTATTAACTTTTGTTTGCAGATATTAGATACAAATACCGTTCTTTGTATACAAAATTAAAACACATTCTCTCCATGATTTTTAAATCTCATTGTAATAAAAAAATCATTGTACTATACTTTTTTTTCTTTTCATGCATAATGCATAATACTGTTTCTGTACTATACAATGAGTGTTTGTTAGTATTTGATACCAAAAGTATTTAGGAAAAGGAAAACACTATTGACTATGGTGAGATAAACGGAGGAAAATCTAAACATTTTTCTCTACAAATTCTTTTCTCATGAATGAACAAAGATAAAATATCTACAATCCGAAATCTGGGATCTGTAGAACTAACCTTGGTTTGGTGGAAGGTCTGGAGATTGTTGCTGGCCTCCGGCCAAGAGAAAGACTGAAGTTCTGTGACTGGTACAATTAGATCTAGTTCAGTTTCCCATTGTTTCCCTTGTTGTGGAATAATTTTTAGAGTTTCTCGTCCACCAACGGAGGGTAAAACGGATGACACGCGAGGAAGAATCTGTCAACCAATAGAAGCATGAAAAACATGTTTTACTTTCACTCTTATAACTTTTAACACTTAACCTATTATGTATTATGACATGGACATGATGGGGACATTTCTATGATAAAATTATTCTAATCCTTACAACATTGCTTTTGCATTTGTATTTGTATTTCAATTTCCATTTGAAAATCACTATACCAAAAGTATCAGAGTTTACAATTTGACTTGAAATTTGGGACAGTGGTAGGTTTTAACTGTTACAGTTTATATACAACACACAACATGGAATTTGAATTTTAAAATGGGCCAATTTTAAGTCAATGTAGGTTTAAGTGCTACAATTGAAATGTAAAGTTACTGGAATCTCGTAAATCTATTGTCCCAAATTTAAAATATTCAAGTTAATCCATGGGTAGTTGTATAGATGTTATATTTTTTAATGAAATTTGTTTTGCGATTTCTGGCTGAGGTCAAATCTTTATGTAAATGTTTGTGCAAGTTCCTTTTATTGTAAATACAAAACTGTTATGTATATATTAAATGTACAAAACTACTGGTGAGAAAGTTTAATATACTGGTGAAACATTTTACTAATCTAGTATCTAGTGTGGTGTTCAGAAATTGTGAGTAATGAGTATAGATTGTAAATTGAACAGGGCTGGGTACAGAGTATGTAGAAAGTAGAAATGTTAAGTGCATCATGTACATTGTATATTGTACATGGATTCACTCATTTTGATTTTAGAAAGTGACAAGTGACCAACAGTAACACTAAAAATTGGCCACATCTTATAACTTCTAACTTATAATATAAAGGAACTAGATGTATCTATTTACATGTATTACTCTCTCATAAATATTTATGTCTTTTGTCTGTCTGTTTGTCTGTATGTTTGACTGTGTTTTGTGTGTGTGTATAAATAAATTGGTTAGTTTCATGAAAAGGGAGAAAGATTTCTAGATTTCTAGAAAGTTGTTTGGGAGTCCCATCTGGAAATTTATGTACAAGTGCCTTTGGGATTTTATTTTGGTGTCAGTTGATCCTACCTCATTTGTATCTCTTTGACAAAACTCTTGAGACCATTCTAGTGGTGGAGGATAGACATGGGCGGCAGTAGAAGTAATAGTAGCCGAAGTAGCACTTTCATTTTGAGAATAGTGGTTTGTGGAGGATGCTACAACATTATATATCACAGAGTGAGGCGTAACCTCACTCTCTGAAGATGAGTTTTGACACTTGGATAGACATTCTCGATCAACAGATGCACGGCTTTGACTTCTTTGTCCTTCTCTGAAACTCTCTGGGTCGGGTTGACAGAAACACTCATGAAGTGTATCATCGAGGCACGATGTGTGAAGTACCCATTCTCGTTCGTTTGCTTTACTTGATGTTGTTGAAATTCCTCCTCCTCCTGTTCCACCTCCTCCTTGACTAATGTTAAATGTGATATTAGGTGTATTTGTTGTAACTTGACTACTACTACTGGTGGTGGTGTTGGTGATGGTACGACCATGTTCATTATTAATTTTGGCACTAGTGCTCCCTTTTCCTTTACTACTGATAACTTTTTCCTTACTACTACTATTATCCACAATAAAAGTTGATGGGAACTTTCTTCTAGCTGTGAATTGAAGTCTCTTAAAACCTCCTCCTCCTTTAAATTGTTGTTCATCATCCGATTCATCACCCCCAACACTAATACTACCACCGCCATTTTGAGCCACTTCCACTTTGACTGAAGTACTTGTAGAACTTTGTGCCGTTGTGATTCCAGCTGAAATATTATTATTTGGCTTTTTAGTTCTTGAGAGTGTTTTTGTGGCAAAAGTGGATGATGTTGATGACACTGCACAATCTGTTGGCTCACCCATTGACGCGGTCTTATTGGACCGCAAACATCACCTATATACATTTAACTAGCTCTGTACCTTCAGCATAATATGCTGATGCCCAATCTGATTTTTTTTAAATACTATAATATGATGTTTCACATAAAACTTGACACTTGAAAAACACACATATTATTTGAATACTTTATTTTATCATAGAACAAACAGTAGAAACAAAAAGTCACAAGTAATTATTTTGTTTTTGTTCAAAAAAAAGGAGTAAAACTGTCACTAAACAGTAGTTTTTTTATACAATTGATCCATGTGAAAATATAGTGTAATATAATAGTAATGATAACAAAATTATAGTAGAAACAAAATGTTCACGTCAATAATCAATTTTCCAATAATTTGTATATATATATATGATGTTACTTTTTATGTAAGTTTTAAATATTTTCATGAAAACAACAGAATGTTATTTATTATGATTATTATCCTTTAAATTTTAATAGTAATTATTATTATTGTTATAATAAGAGAAAGTTAAGGAGTAACTACCTAAAATAATAAAAGGTAAGAAGTAGAACAACAACAAGAGACGCGTGAGATAACTTTGTAATTGATAACACTGAATAGTCATTCTCCGAACAAATCCAGAGGAGTACTAACTAAAATACGACGAGGACATGCACCTAAACTTTGAAAGGATCTCATGGGTACTGATAAATATACACTAAGAGAAAGAGAAAGCAAACCTTTCGTACTGGTAGTTTTCGTAGCTCTGGCGCAGCTCACAACCCGTAGTATATACTAAGTACGTATACGAACTACGAATAGTAGAGGTACCTATACACTCTTGTAGAAATAGAATCCCTCGTTTCTTTCTTTCTCTCTTTCTCTCCCGCCGGCCTTTCTCTTTTTCTTTCTTGTTACTGATGCTTCTATTACAAAAACTATTCTAGTTGTACTATTTCCAAACGAAACGTTAAAACGGAAAGAAAACTATATAGTCATGGTAAGAAGAGAGGTACTCTAATAGATGCATAGGCTAACTTTGAGTCTATTAGAAGTTCAATTATTCACCGAGAACAAAACCTGAGAGGATGTATAGAGACACACGTGCTTTTTTCCAAATGTGTTCCTGAATAATGGAAAGCTAATATAGATATATGAATGAATGCATGAATATATTATATTGTATACATATATTGTAGATATGCATATATATGGGTAAAATAAAAAAGAAAGTAAAAGACGGACATTGCACAGATTCTGATTTTAAAAAAAAGAAAAGACAGCCAATAGAAGAATCAAGAAAAACATTTGCACATATCGTTTTTATTCATTCAATTATCGTATCTGAACACAGAAATCTTTTTCAGCAGCTTCCTCAATCAACTTGTGTATTTTATTAGCTTCTTCTTGCGTTAAAGTTTTTTGCATATGACGATAAACAATCCGGTAGCAATGAGACCAACGATTCTTTTTCGGATGATGAAATTTGTCCACCAAAGAAACCTATAAAAGAAGAAAGAAGAGAAACATAATTTACAAATAATGGTCAGTATTTAATCTATCGATAATCCATAATGTTACATAAGAGTACACTGTGCATATAATATATTCATTCTAGAACCTTTTACAGTTTCTTTTTATATTTTTGAAAAAAGTTTATACAACAATAACTACTAATGTAAATAGCTTGAATACTTTCACGTTATCACAAACGAAAATCTAGTATATATCGTATTCACTACACAAGTGGATAATTTATTTTACCTGTTCAACCAAATCACCACCGACGGAACGTACCAAATCGTAAAAGTCATTGCTACAAAATGAGCTTTCTGACGGAATCCAAAAACTAATATCATTGATACACTGTGGATATTGACTTACAGCCTAGAAAAAAAAAACAAAAATGTACATAAAAACGTTAAAATATTTTATGTCAAACTTTAAAATTTTTGCATATATACAAGAGATGAATTTTAATATTTTTCATCCTTTTATTTTTTCCTATTCAAGAAACATTATACAAGCATAAATAATGTTACATTACTGAAATTCTCAAATACTGAAAAACAAATAACTTGACAATACAAAAAGTAATGAAAGACGGAGTTGTATCTAACTTGGTTAGCCATCAGTCATAAAAACATTTCTCATTAAGTTAAAAATGTGACAAGGAAAATTTTAGCACGTTTCTTTTCATTTTTTTCTTGTTGTTCAACTATCTTAAAATACCCCAGACAAATTACCTAAACAAGCTCATACTCAGCTTCCTAATGCTCCAATACATGTTCTATGTAACCGAAAAT